>JAUELE010262717.1:0-10305 GCA_031471655.1 Diodora aspera | reverse complement strand
TGCGGAACAGTGTTGTTCACAGGGTGTTGTGGTGGAGGTCAAGGCTGGTGAACGTCTGGTACGTCTGGTACCACTGAGTGACATGATTATCGTTCACTGTAGCAATGGATGATCTGTATAAATCGGACACAATCTGGTCAAAAGACTGGTTCAAACGTACTCTGTGATGAATGAAATACAAACAATAGAGGCCACACCCACTGGAGAAGGGAGACTGTAACATGTTCATGTAATTTGAACGTTTTTGTTTGTACCGACCCAACCAGTCCACTATATCCTGGAAGTCGTACATCCGAGGGGCAAGTCCATAACTGTCAACAACATCAATCCACTCTTGAGGTTGGTACAGGGCGATCCAATGTTCACCGGGTCGATGGCTGGGATGGGTATTGACAACATAAGCTCGGGGAAAAGGGGACCCATATGAGTGTCCTGAGGACATCAGGTGATGTTCAAGCAAGTCTTTGGGCCAGGTTCCTCTGTAGACGGTCCGCAATAAAGGGTCCCTTTGCGCAAAATTGAATGTCCACGAACAGGTTGCCCGTTTTTCTGGGATAATGGTCGTCTTCATCTGCACCCAAATCGCCAGGCAGGTCCACCAGCCACACAGTGAAACCATGTTGAAAGTCATGGAAGGTCAAAAGACAAGGTGAGAGGTTATTTGACCGTATTGCTCTCTTGCAGGATAGTCACATGTTTTTCCCTTACTTCAGGACGTATGGTGACTTGTCTCATATACAGTTCGGCCTTGGTGATCTGAACCCTATGTCTCACCATGGAGGGAGACATCAGATAGTAGTTGTCCGACGTTCTTAAGAATTCCAGCTTGATAGGCACCCCGTCTAAGAGATAAGGGTCCTGAAGAAACAGGTCACAATTCCCCTGTAGGAGCCACCTGTCTAAAAATGTTGATACAGTCCATGGCATGGTCGGCGATGGGATCCGTATGGTTCATCTTACTAGGCATGTCCTTGTGCCAACTCGCACAGGTCAGATGAGTAGTGGCCGCTGTCTCATCGTAGCTGAACACGGCTTCGAGATAAGCCCGGTAGGGATAGGTTCCCATGGAAGATGTGATTTCCAGCTGGTTGAAGAGGAAATTGAGCATGTTGTTGACCATGCACACTGTGTCATCGGCGGTCGTGGTGTCAGTGACATCTTCCTTTGTAATCTTTAAGCACAACACCCAGGTAACACTAAGCCAGATCGAAGTAAGTATTCACCAGGTTATGAAGGGTAAACTGCAAAAGGCCAAGCGACTGTAACGGACCTACTGCCCTTCTTCTACAGAGGTCTTCATTGGAGGAACGCTGGACAGGTCGAGCTGTTGCTTGTCACAGAGGCATTCATCTCGGCGTATTATGTTGATGGGTCGAATATGTCACATTCAACTGACGAGATAATATAGAACACCAAGGGCCGCAATATCATAAGATCATAAGCTGTTCGATTATAGCCTGCCCGTAGTTGACAATGAAGCATGTACAGAAACCACACGGTGACCGTCATTGTGATGTGTTCCTCTTCTTCTTCTTCAGTTCTGGCAGGGATGACGGTGACGCCTTTCTCTTTCTGTTATAGAATTGCGGGGGTTGTCCAGCAAGCACGTTGAGTCTCTTCTTCCCCACTCTCCTTGACTCTCTCAAAGGAGGGGATGATGCTGGTGGTAGTGGTGGCAGTGGTAATGATGATGATGATGATGATGAAGAGATGACTGTTTTCTATGACTGAGCAAGGACTTTTTCAGAGGGCATCTGCTTTGAAGCACATTTTGAACCAACCCCAACAATATCTTGGATCCCTTGGACAGAGCCGTCTTTCCAAGTCGTTTCAGAAACCCCAAGGGTTCCAAGCCCATCAGCACTTGGCCCAAACCATGGCCTCTTTGAGAGTAGCGACCTCTGTACACAGTCCAGCCATGTCGATGTTGCTGTCGTTGTCACTGCATACGTGGTCGGCAGTGCAGTGTCACAATGGTTTTCCTATGATGAAATGGGACGAGATTCCCAGCATCGTCCATTATATACACTTGTATGTTGGCCAAGGTACCTCTCCGTAACCCCAGGTATCGGATGTTTGTAGGTTCTTTGACAACGACACTTCCATCTTCCATCTGTCTGCGAGACACAGGCAAGCAGGTCAAAAGGGGAGCCATAACATTCCCGACGTACTGGTCTTCCACAAAGAAGAATACACGTATTGGGTGTCAAACCCAGCCATCTTGTTAATGCGTGAGGGTACCTTAAAGAAACGTGAGGGATTCACACTGCGCATAGTTTCCAAGGATTCCGTCCTAAGGGCATGGTCCCCTTTCACGAGCCATGAGTCTGTTCTAGTGGATAGGTTGATGAAGCCCAGGATGTTTAAGAGAGGATGGGGCCGTTCCATGTGAAACACCTTGGTGATGGCGTCCCCGCTAAAAGTGATGACCTCACTGTTTCCTCGAGAGACAGTTCAAATCGCCTCAAAGGGAAACATGGTCTTCTTGCATATGGAAACACCATCGTTTTGTTTCTTCTGAAAGGTGTTTTAAGCTAACAGGTCATGACTGGTCTTGTGCATTAATCGATTGAACTGGAACAGGAGTTGGTGTAATGCCCTTCTGGGAGGATCACCTCATTCTTTTCCTGGTAGTGTGCACTGGTACGAGTGTGGTCGGATGCCCTGGTAAGGTTGCTATCAGCCACATATTTCAGTGGCTCTGCATGAGTCATGATGTTCAGAGGAAACCTGTTGAACTGATAGTAGAGATTTTCCCAGGGAACATGGGCGTAAGAGACGCCCACTTCCCAGCGCTGTCTATCCAACTGAATGGTGTGCGGAAGGTCCACCACATGGTGATTAATCTTGTGGTCGAGATGTGCGTCCATGGACGAATCACTGGGTAAGACCATGTAAAAGTCGTATAGTGGGGGCGTTGTAGCGTCTTCAGGAGATGTTTTTTGGACGTGAATCAGTCGTTTCTTCAGCTTTGCCTTTCGAGGTATGAGAGGTTGGCGTTGTGAGATGGTTAAGGGAGAAGGTATCCCAAGGAGCTGGCCAAAAGTGCAGTCCACAGTTGTTTCTGAGGGGGATCCAGAGACAGATTAACCAAACTCAGAATGATCACTGCATATAAAATCATCATCTGAATGAGCTAAGGCTTTGCCAAAACAGCGCCATCCTCGGGCCAAGTTGATTCCGCTCAAGGGTCTTGAAGACGGGGTGGAGGGAAGGTGTGTGCTCACATAACTTGTTCATGTATGTTTATGTTCATGTATATGGTGCACACAGAAACGTGTTTGTAGATATGGGAGATCAGGATGGCAAGCCCTTCGTTTTAAAGGGGGATCAAAACTGGGTGGATAACCTGATACCAGAGCGTCTGCTTTTTTTTGGCCTCGAGCGGGTCATCTTCTTAGAATGCTTTCCGATTCATAGACGTTTATCCACGGATTGTAATTCGTCCTTGTAAAAAGTACCTTTCAGAACGTCTCCATGGTAATCCCTCACACGGTACATAGATGGTACATGGCGTCCAATGACCTGGCTGTCCACTGTAAACAACTCCTGAGTCCAGTTGGGAAGGTATCCCTTCTCAAAGAGGTGTTCGGTTTTACTCAAGCGTACACGCATACCCGGCGTCAGAGTAGTAGAAAAAGAAGAAGAAGAAGATGAGATGTGTTCAAATTCCCTCCCTCTCCCCCTCCTCTTCCTGTTTTGTTTCTGAGCACGCATGTAGTCCAAGACGCATGTTTCAGGGCGCACATCTCCGGGACGGACGTCTGCAGGTGTGTCCCCAATAGATCGATGATACCAATGATTGGAAGAGTACATTGGAAGTCGGGAAGCACTTCCAGGTAACGTTGTGTCTTATGTTGAGTAAAGTAACGCCACATGCGCATTTTCAGGGTCCTCTGAAACCGTTCAACCGAGGCGGCTTGTGTCTCGGGATTTTGGCTGGTGTAAAATGAACTCCCTTGCTCTTCACATACTTCTGAAGTTAGGTGCCTTTGTCCATCTGTAAGAGATCTGGATGTCGGTTATTGCTTCTTTGAAAGAGGACAGACTTGGCATACACCAGGGCGGCGGGGGTCTTGGACTTCAAGGGTTTCACACAGGACATCTTGGAAAAGACTTAGATGTTCAACTGATACCTGTAACCATCGTTCTGGCAGCGGTAGGAGTACAGGTCGCTCAGGTCCGCCTGCCAAAGAAGATCAACACCACTGACTCGATGGTAATCGCGTGTAAACCGTCTCCGAGCTGGCTTGTGCAAGGTGTAGTTTGGTTCTCCTTTCAACCAGTCTTGAATTTGTTTCTGAGACTGGGAGGGAGTCTTGTAAGCACGTGCTGCTTCCCACAAGGCTTTCAAACCCTCAATACCTGCTGAATGACGTGCATCGTAATAGGTATTTTGCAGCCGTCTCCACGATGTGTTCAGGGGCCTTCCGTGTCTAATGACGTGTCAAGGGGGTCCACACGTAATATGGGTACTGTTGTTTCCTTTTTCTCTCTTAGAACGGTGTCCATGAAGTCCTTCGTGTCCTGGACCGTGCCTTTGGTCGTGCCTTGCGTGTTTTTCACGGCAGAATGGTGGGGGGGGTGTCAACCAGGGGAGATCCTGCTGCTGTTGCTGCTGCAGGTGCTGCTGCCTCTCAGCAGGGGTGTTCGACTTGTTACTGCGTTTGTCTCTGATGCATCCATTTCCACCGGTGAGGATTGCCTATCCATTCGTGGGGTATATTTCCTTCAGTCAAGTACTCCCCCAAGATGAGCCATCCCTTTGAGCCCTCTATTAGTCACGTAGACGGACAATGTCATTGATCAAGTCCCCCATGTGGGTTCGAGGTTGTAAAATACCATCGACGACCAGCTCTGGTTTCCGATTCCAGCGTAGTTTGGGGTGATCTCGTATGGTCTGTATCAACTGCTTGGCTTTGCTCTGTAAAGGTTTGGGCACTTCCTGGAGGACCTGTTGTAAGACCGGATCCGTGCAGGGTTTGGGGAGGAAAAGAAGGAGGGAGAAGCAATGGGACAGGTGGCAAGGGGAGTTTCGGGTGTGTGACGATGGAGGAGATCTAAAGACTTTTGCAACTCTCATGCTCATGCATCTGTTGTGCCGATTCTATGTGCTTGGTGGCCAAGAGCTGTTGCTTCAAGAGTTGACGTTGACGTTTTGCTTCTTGCAGAGACATCTATGTGTCCTCAGGAACCATGACCATGCATCGAACGTGCTTCATGATGACTGAATTCCACGTAACATGCATTAAAACTATTTATGACCGTCCGCCCGTGAAGAGACTCCCCAGGCTCCTCAGTACCGTTGGTACCATCTTGAGCAGGAGAGGCAAAAAAGGTATAAACCCTCCTTTTTGTTGCAAAAAATGACGTTTGGAAGCCATGGACGCGTTTCTGCTGGTCAGACGATGCATGACTTTACCACAGGGTTGCAGCTGACCAAATTGAACAACAGTCATGCATACAAGTTGACAACACATTCACGGATGGCTTTGATTAACTCTGAGGGAGCCTGATTTAATATGGTTTTCTGCATGGTCAGTGTGGCTGTACACAGCTGGCACAAAGCCGCTTGCTGATATCTGAGACGCTGAGACATAGTCAGGACGCAGGGTACTATACTACCTACTATTTTTGGGGTAGCAGGAGGCAAAGAAGGCAGAAGATGACTCCTTAGAATCCTGTCTGTCCCAACAGGGGGTCATTTTTCCCTTCCCTTTTTTACTAGAGCGGTAGGACGTTTGGGTCTGGGAGCTACTGCTGCTGCTCCTCTGTGTCTGGGTCGAACCTGTGCCGCTCTCTGTCTGGGCTGTATCTGTGCACGTCACCTCCTTTTGTTCTTAGGAGGGTTGATGATACGCGTCAACACAACACTCCAGCCAGGGTACCACTGCCACTCCTTTGCATCAAATACTGCAAGCGTTCTTCTGTGGGTAGCCGGCGTCTATAATCTTACTCAACGTCTCTTGATAGCGTTGTAACCACTGTCTGTGCTGGGTCTTGAGGGAGATTATTCCTGAATGCATGTGTCGGACGGCCAATGCAAACCATTGCAGAAAACTACTTCTACCCTTGAGTCCAGTCGACGTGTAAGGGGTAGTTCGGGACCTATGAAAGGACTGATTCCTTCTCGAAAGGCGTGTGGGAATAGCCACTCGACGTCGGCGGCGTTGGCGTTGGCGTTATTGCAGAGGGAAAACAGGAGTCATCCACCCCCTCCCGTTTTACCTTCTCTTAGAAAGTAGAGGCGTGGATGTTCGGAAGGGCACACAGGGGATGGATGTGCTCGTTGACGGAAGAGGCAAAACTCGTTGAGAAGCTCGTTGAGAAGCCGGCGATGACACGTTGCTATCCATCATCATCATCAAATCTAGAAGAGGGGTCCGGGGATCCAGCCACAGAGAGAGACATGGGGTTCATGTGTTCAAGGGCTGCTTGTAAACCCTTCCTTCTGTTGAGATCTCTTGTTTTAGGTGAGGGTGCAATTATGGTGTCCATAAAGCAATCTAAACTTGGTCTATTCTGTTCCAAGGGGTCTCTGGACAATGAGGTCGTACGCAGATATATTTTACCCCGAGATGAATAAAGTTCTGTCCTCTGGACAGGCGCCCGTCGCCTTTTCGTCGACCTTGATCCATGAGGATGTTCAGAACAACTCAACACATTCTCTGGACTGCACCCGGACCCAGGTAAGAGGTACATACAACACAGGCGGGTTTCCAAAAACGGATCCCCGTACTCATTGTACTTTGTCTGTGGAGGGTTTCAGGTGCAGGAACAGATACGAGTAAGGGGTCGCTGTGGCATCTTCTTACGCCTCTCTAAGAAAGTGGACTTGACCGGAAAACACTTGACAAACCAAACTATCTATCTAAAAAACGTCTCTTTGGTTCTTGAACAAAACAATGTAATGAGCATTCAGGTTCTGTGAAGTGGAGTCCATGCAAATAAGTCTGTCTCGGACGTGTCTCGATGGTTGGATTTCTGGGTGAACCAACGGAGGACCTCTTGTTTCTCTTCTTTGGGGTTATCGCCCAACAGATCGTCAATGACCAACCAGTGGGGTACATTCGTTTTTTCAGGCAAGACCCGGTTTGCCTCTTCCAAGGTTCGAACCCACGTGATGTCTACCCAATGCTAGGCAGCCGCCACGTCCATGGAGTCGTGTATTGGTTGACTTTCACTATTCGCCCACACTATTCTGACAGGTAAGACGTCTATGAGTCCGGGATCACTCAGTTGCTGCAATTGGGCATGCGCAAACCACGTTTTATCCGACCCCGTGGGTCCTGCAATCAGCATGGTAAATGGGTGACCCAAGGTGAGGGGTGTCACACTGTGAGGGGTGCTAGCAGTGCCTTCAATGGCGACTATCTCTAGACTGAACCATACCATAAAAGACAGAGTTCATATACAATGCAATGAAAGTTTAATGA
Organism: Diodora aspera; assembly: GCA_031471655.1. NCBI lineage: Eukaryota > Metazoa > Mollusca > Gastropoda > Lepetellida > Fissurellidae > Diodora > Diodora aspera. The sequence goes on along the minus strand of JAUELE010262717.1, from coordinate 2,869 downwards.
AACAAGTTTAATGAAAACAGTTAAATGAAACGCATATAGACATATCGCGGAGGTACACGGACACGCACGCACAAAAGATAAACTGTCAATAGTTCAACCATTTCAGATAGGTTGTGGGATTACACTTGTCACATTGTAAATGTTCTATCTGGTTATGATGAAATTGTTCTTCTTCTTCTTCCGGGTGGACCAATTCATACCCATAGTTCTTAGGCCCTGCTGAAACAAACGTGTGTGTACGGTTTCCCTCCTCCAAGTCCCTGGTCAGATTCCCCAAGGTGGGGGATCATACTGTTAAAGTGCAGGACCTCGTAAATGGTCAATACCTTATAGTCATGGTGTGTGACGGCTTCCTGAACTTCTAAACGTGTGTACTTCTGAACTGTCAAACACATTCAAATGGTCTTCCCCATCTTTCACATTATCACCCCAACAAATGCCGTACAGATCGCTGTATGGTCCCCAGGGTCTGTTCGTTCCCGTAATAGGACCATATGGATCTGGTGCCCTTCTCTTTACTTCTTCCTTCTCTTCTTCTGTCAAACGTATGTAATCTTCTGCACAACATACCCCTAGTCTGTAATACTTCGGGTCTTCTATATCAGACCACCGTTTTTCGCCCCCTTCTTCTATGGTCCGCATAGGTTCCCCTGTGACTCGACTTCCCTGTGTGCAATACCTGTCCAGCACTAGTTCCTCACTCATCCTCATCATATGGATTCAATCAGGACGGGATGAATATTTACAGGGTGTGACACCTCGCTCCTGTAAGGAGAATGGGCATAGGCGATGGTCCTTTTATACAGACCAATGACGTCAGTGAGCATGTCACGATCAGTCCCTCTCTCTCTCTCCCCTTGATGCGCGCGCACTATCACAGGGAGAGGCGACGTACACCCCCCCCCCCCAATCGTGTAAACACCCTTCTCGGTCGTCAACAATAACATTGAACAGCAAACAATCTCATTGAACAATCCCATGACGTCGCAATCATAAATATTTATAAATATTTATAAAAAATTATAATATTCTCTCTATCTCTCCCCGTGCATACCCCCACCGCGCATCCACCCACTGTGCACACCCACTGCGCATCCAACCCACCTCACCCACCCACCAGGTCACAGCTGGTCAAGGGTCAACCAGGGTCACACTCGCCGGGTCAAGGGTCAACTCCCACAATCCATCACCCCTCATTTACATTGCCGCCATCGTGAATCTACATTCATGTCACCGAAAGTGACGACATCTTGAATCCCACAAGGCATGACACCTAATTTACATACCAGAAGTCAAATGTATACTAAGGTGATGACCTTTACTACTAGCACCCTCTCCAGTCACGCCACTGCCATTGATCTATAATGGTTGCCCATTGTAATCTGTGATGACGGCGTAGAGGGGTCAAGGAAGGCACGGTAGGCTCTGATACCACACATGCAGTGTCGACGTAAGATTGTTCATCTGCTGATGGGGTTTCCCAGTACTGTTGCTGCCGTTTACGTCGCTGTGAAGAATCGGTTTCGCAGTTGGATTGTCCGGATGCAGTGGTCTTCAGCTGGCGTTGTAGCCATTGGACTTCCAGATCTTGGACGGTCTTGTGTCTGGCCTGTTTGCTGATGACGGTTGTACTGCAGTTGAAGATGTTTGCAATGTGCTGTTGAGAGGCACCCATGTTGGCTATACCAATAACTCGGTCACGTTCTACCTCTCTGAGTTTCGGCATCTCTCTCGGTTTTTTGTTCATACTGCATCATTGCTCTTTCTCACACCGGTAGATATGCAACAACCGTGCACGAGCATTTGGAACAGTTTCCCAAGATCATGTGTTTGCCACTGTTCACGTTTGCACGAAATTCAATGAATCCTGCAGTAAGTGACTTCCATGTGTGCACAGGCTGTGTTTTGGCGAATGTTTACTCATAACGTTCAAACTTATTGCAGCGTTTTTGGTTCAGAAAAAACTTAATAAATAAGTGATAAGTTATAAAGTTTGTTTTGGCCCAGTAGTTTATATGCTGATATATTTTTTAAAACAACACAATGACAACACATTTGTTCTTGTTGAAAATTGTCTAGGTAGTTACAAGTGTGTAAGGAATAAATGCTGGGAAATCCACTTGCACCGTAAGTGTAATGAAATCACATCACAAACACAAACATAAACGCTGAATTGTTATTTTCAAAAAACTGATTTTGCTTGGGCGCTGTTTACACTACATGTACGTCCGATTTATTTGCGAATATACTTCTCATTGCGATTTTATGTTTACACTACACGCGAATTAATATTCGATATTCTTGTGAGATATTTGATTTTTATTTCATTTCATTATGTATTTGTGCCATTGTGGTCTGGCTGCTGTCTTGATTTGCCCACCAATTTATCATACATAACCAAACAGCATGGAAAGCCTTTAGTGTTAATGTAGCGATTTCAGTTGCTAATCCCATATCAACTGAGGATGTGCTTCATCCCCAGCGCATCCCTTCAACACAAAAACAATTCTTTGGATCAGAGACCCCTAAATGGTCGTGGAGACCATCCAAGAGGTCATCAAGAACCTTGGGCAACACACATTAGAAATGCCTAGTGTCATCTTTGTGGTTAAGCACAGACTGGAAGATTAAATTTATCAAAACTAGTGTTCTATACACAGGCAATTTAATGTATGCTTAATATTGAACAATATTTAAGTTTTATCATGCCTGACATATTAACATATATTTTATCCAAGTTTAGATGTAATAACTTTGGGCTTTGTATTGAGGTGGGTAGACACCAGAACCTTCAACGTTATTAGACATGTTGCACCCTCAGGTGCCACCATCAGATCTTAAAGGCCAAGTCCAGTCAAAATTGAATCTT
>JAUELE010262706.1:0-10306 GCA_031471655.1 Diodora aspera | reverse complement strand
AGGGGTTTACCACTAATCTTAGAATGTGATAATTATATTAGATGTGAGGATTTAATAAAAAAAAACATAAGCACAGGAAAAGATAGATATTATGCATATGTACACGGTAAAAATCACATTAATTACTTCAAAAATTCAGAACAATCTTTGACTAATTCAGTCAATGCCTGTATCATCTCTCACTCTCTCTCACACACACACACACATCCCACCCACAGACATGCAGAGAGAGAGAGAGATATTCCGCAGGTTCATTGAAGCCACCCATTAGTTCTTGCAATATCAAATACCATGCAGAGAGAGAGGGAGGGGCAGAGACCGAGAGAGAGAGAGAGAGAGAGAGAGAGAGAGAGAGAGAGACACACACACACACACACAGACACAGAGAGAGAGAGATTCCTCAGGTTTATTGAAATCACCCATTATCTCTTGCAATACTAAATACCATGCAGACAGAGAGACAGACAGACAGAGTGCGAGAGAGAGAGAGAGGCAGAGAGTGGGAGAGAGAGAGAGAGAGAGAGAAAGAGTGCGATTCCTTAGGTTTACTGAAGTCACCCGTTAGCTCTTGCAATACCAAATATCAAAATACAAAAAGGCGACTTCTTCTCTGTCTCATCCCAAAACGATTGACTCTATTCTCTGAACACTATGTTTTACGACATACGTGTACTGAACTCTTACGTCTACTGATAAATTCTATGTAATCTGTCTGATCTCGGCTTACCCAGTCTCCTCAGAGAGAAATATTACAGGGTCAGACACACTTCAGTTTCAAGATGTTGCATGTTCTTGTTCTATTACATAACTACGAAAGTCTGAATAAAACTGCGTGAGATGCAGCTCATGGCCTCTCTGTTGTCCACGGATCAAGTATTTTCTTGTTTGTAATTCCGTCACGTCAAAAACCATCCTCCACGAACGAGTATCATTATAAAATCTTCCCCAGTGGAGAGCTGACTGAAGTCTCACCCAGCCACAGTCATCATTGAAAGCTGTCGAAAGGAAAATACCACCATTGTCCCTACGTATTTGAACCTAACAGAAAGTCCTTGTATTCAATGGCGCTGGGTCTGGTGACGATAATAGCAGCCGACAACTATTACAACAATACCGAACTACGTTTAAAACAGCCATATTCTTTAAACTGACAAAGGGACATATTTCTTTTGTGCATTTTATAGCTTTTGGATAGACTGGTCCTTTTCATGCAGCCACTAACGACCTCGAGCTGAATAGTGAGCCCAATCAGGACATAGAAAATCCCCAAAACAATTGCTGCTTGTAGCGCGAAGAAGGGCTCCCTCCGTGTGAATAGAACCGGATAAAAGGCACAGAGAGTCGGGAAATCCTTGGCGGTGACATACACACAATATAAATGTCATGTTGTGATAAGGCGACAATATGGTCATACTTCAGCTTCTAGAAGCTTTCTCTTTCTATACCACCGGCCTTATAGGACGAATCAGTTTCAAATACCGTCAACCATTGATACACGGAATGTCGGTTTTTCGATACGAAAGCTTATGATGTCAGTTCGCGTACTACTCAAATATTGTGTACATGTTGGGTTACCAAAATATATTTTTTAGGTTGCAGTTAAATATGTTTTAAATTTGAAGAAAGACTTCAAATAGTATTACAAAGCAGAAGTGTTAAAACCTGTATTTAGAAAATGGGTATCTTAAATCTTTGAAATGGTTAACCTGAATATTAAATTTGGTTAACTGACATCTTGAAAATGGTTCATTTGAATGTTGCGTTTGGTTAACTTATATTTTGAACATGATTAATTTACATGCTGCGTTTTTTAAACTTGGAACATGAAAATGGTTAACTTGAGCCTATTCAACAAATCTAATTTGCACATACATGTATACACTATGTATGCACTTATATATAGCCTATTCTAATTGGCACTAATATATAATATAAGATGGTACTTATAAAAGATTCGTTTGACAAGAATCTTAAGTATCTAATCTAATAACATTAAAAGAGATAGTTATACACTATTTAAGTCAATTGGACAAACTTGATATTAATCTTGTCTCACATAACCTCATTCACGACAGATATTTTACTATTTGTTAACACACACTCTAATTGGGTACCGATAGCTAATGTGCTGTACAGGTCAGCGGTTTTGAATATGGGTCATATGGTCTCCTTGGTGTTCGAGACAAATTTCTTGAGTTTACACGAGAGCAGGGCATTATCAGAAATGACAGCAAGTTTCTGTTGGGTGTTACAACAGGGGGTAACATGTCCCGATGACAGAGAACTTGTTTTCTATGGAGATGACCAATGTAACATCTTGGTCCCAGAACCAAATGATGAAAACAATGCACACAGTCACTTCTGAATATGTCCAGACTGTAAGGTCATGATAACCAGAACAGACACTTTCGGTAATACCGGCATCATGAAACAGTGCAAACAATCAAAGATGATTATGTTATGGGTCATACAGTACCGTTGTTACCATCACGTGGTGCTCATAAAAGACTGAATTTAAGTGTACAAGTGTGTTAACAATGATAACATCCTCGTGCTCTTTTGTTATTAAAGAGCAGTAGAGTTAAACTTTAGAGAACATGATGTTCTGACATCCCATCATCATTTATTCAGAATCATTTAATCATATATCAGAATGAAGGTAATTCGGATTCCTTTTAAGACCATGGTACCAGGTCTTACCTTCTCCAATCTACTTTATAATGACTTACTTAACTATTCACCAATCAAATTGAACGTTTGTGTAAATGTTTTGGTCAAATGATAGACTAACATTTAGTTCCAACAATAAGCTTAATCTACCAAATTATGTTTTTAATACCAAAAATAATTAATAAAATTAGAAAAGGAGCCCAGAGAGAGAGCTGAGATTCCTAGACTTGCTAAATATCTAGACTTGGGCAGTCTTCATTTTCTTTGTATGCTGGATGGTCTGGGAGACAGACTAGTAAAATGACGACACAAGAATTTCCCATGTTAATGCATCCATAAGAAGTACATAATTAATTACTAAATGTGAAGTTACCGCCAGAATGATTCACATGACTGCTCAGTACATACAATGTTCACGTAACGAAGCGCGAAGACCTAGACTTACATCGAGTCTCCTAGCCATTTAGGACTGTTGAGCCACAATGTCCACATTGGATATTTATTACTTAGTTTTTAAAACAAAGAAACAATACCATGTCGAGATTCTTCCGTTAAGGCAGCGTGTTTAAACATGTAGAACATGTATGATACAGAAATATTCATTTAATCAATATTAATTTTTATTTCGTCCAGAGTAATGATTTTTTATCATTTCCATCGCTTGAATTAAAACTTGCAACAGCAAGAAGAGTTTGGTTCCAGTCAGTGAATCTTACACAGGGGATTTCCTTATGCACTTGTCATTAAACACCATTGAGCCAGTCATGCGTTTAATCATCGTGTAGAAACTACTGTAAATATATATACAGAGGATGTATAGGATGTTTAAAGAAGCTTTAATTTAAGTAATGTATGAAAAACACGTTTAAATTATGAGCACAGAGGAGGTGATAACATCTCATTCAGCTTTGCATCTATTACTTAAAGGTTATAAGAAATAATACAAAGTTAAATGGGAGGTTAGGGCACTCTCCAGGGCATTTTACTTCGTGAATGGGGACGCGGAATGGCGCATTGGTTAGCACGTCAGCCCAGCAACCTGCCAGCCTTGGTGGTTGTGGTTCGAGTCCCGCCCCAGGCACCTCTCTTTCAGCCCTGAGAGACAGGAGCCCCGACACTGACGTGATGTTGGTGAGACCGTGGTGATGTGGCTGGGAGATTGCAGAAAAACATGTAAAACCCCCAAAATCACTGACTCACTCACTTCGTGGATGACAAAGTAACCAACTCGAATAAAACCATGAAACAATCCAACCATGAAAAGATGCATGTAAATGAAACCTGTAAAACTCCCAAATATTCACTCCTTTGTGAAAGATAACAATTCTTGCAAGACTTAAGCTTACATGGAAATGATACTGTTGTGCCTATGGGCAACGCAGAAAGGTTTTGACTTTAGGCCCATCCCATGTAAACTAATCCTAGAGTCACACACGTAAACGGCCCAACATCAAACATAAGAAGCTGTTAGATCACTAAACACAGAATCTGTTATTTGTCCTGCTGTTTCGTGATGGAGAAATCTGATCCGACAACATCTTATGTTTTATATTGAGTCTTTATGTGATGTTATGTGTGTCCCTCTATGATCATTTTACATGGAATGGCCCTTTATTTGACCTGCTTGTACTTTATCATAGCTACTGTTTAGATGAAACGTATACATCATGGTATAGCAGTAACTAAATATTTGAAAACTATTTGATAATACTGTCACATACGTGCTTCTCTGCTCGTACTGTGCTCGTTGAGCGAAAGAGACAGAGACAGACAGTCAGACTGCTACTCTATGTCAACCAATACTCCAGCTTTGCTACTACTACTACTACTACTGCTGCATCTGACGCTGTTGTTGGTAACTCTGAAGTCAATAATAGTGGCATCAGTAAGAACAGTATGGGCACATGGTAGTAACAGTAGTGGCATGGCAGTACTACCAGAAGCAATTATAGTGGAAGCAAATATTTTCATGATAGCATTATTATTATTACTATTAGTAGTAGTAGTAGTAGTAGTAATGGTGACAGTAATAGTAGTGGTAATGGTGGAATAGTAGTAGTAGTAGTAGCCACAGTAGAAGGATAAGTAGTTGTTGTAGAAGCAGGAAAGCAACAGTAGTAGTGGTAGTAGTATCGGTGGTAGTAACAGTAGTAGTAGTGATGATAGCAGTAGTAACAGTAGTAGTAGTGATGATAGCAGTAGCAACAGTAGTAGTAGTAATGATGGAATGGTAGTAGTAGTAGCAGCAGCAGTAGTAGTAGTGATGAAATGGTAGTAGTAGTAGCAGCAGTAGTAGTAGTGATGATAGCACTAGCAACAGTAGTAGTAGTAATGATGGAATGGTAGTAGTAGTAGTAGTAGCAGCAGTAGTAGTAGTAGTAATGGTGGTAGTAACAGAAGTGGTAGTAGTAACAGTTGTAATAATAGTGGTAGCAGTAGCAACAGTAGTAGTAATGATGGAATGGTAGTAGTAGTAGTAGCAGCAGAAGTAGTAGTAATGGTGGTAATGGTGGTAGTAACAGTTGTAGCAGTAGTAGTAGTGGTGGTACCAGTAGCAACAGTAATAGTAGTAATGACGGAATGGTGGTAGTAGTATTAGTAGTAGTGATAGTAGCCACAATAGTAGGATAAGTAGTTGTAGAAGCAGCACCAGTAGTAGTAGTGGTAATACTAATAACAGTAGTGGCGGTAGTAGCAGTAGTATTGTGGTAGTAGTTGATGTTTCTGTTGTTGCCGTAGTGTCAATCGTTTCAAAATTCATACACTTAAACAAGTAGTAGCAGCAGTTTTTGTAGCACCAACAGTAGTGGTATCCACATTATCAACATTAATTTGACTGCTCTTTCTGTGCAGTATTTCAAGGTAAACTGTCAAATGAAGGAAGGAGAGGACGAATGAATAAACCCAGCGACCGCAGCGGTATGTCATTGTACCAGTCTAGGTATGGCAGTGGACCTGATGTTCAAATATTCACTGATCAGAACAACTGTCGAATTGATTTGTTGACACTGCAGAGACTCAACGAAATCCGCCATGACCAAATGGCAAAATATACATAATCCCGATTCACATGTTAACCAGTTTCATATAAAATGTAATGATTAACAACCGGGGCGGACACCGCACCCTCCCAACTCACATCCTTACCGTCAGCGTGAGTGACAGCAATAGACAAATGTCTCTATCAAGCCAGTGCAATCCCCACTCAAGTATAACACGAGCTACACGATAACAAGCACTTACCTTACACGAGTCTCAACGGTGAAACTATTGTCAACAAAGCATTACAGGTAGGTCTTGCTTGCAGGTAAGTCAGCTCATACCCGTGACAGGTGAAAACACAGCCTCCGAACACAGGTAAATATCCAAACGTGTGCTGTATCCCTCTCTCTGGCTGACTGTTAACTTGAAGCAGGGCGAGAGAAAATCGAAATGGAATCAGAATACGAGAGCATAGTTTTCCAGGTGTGTGCGATCGGCAGGAATCCACTCATTTGAAGCTGGAAGGTCTGTCACCAGCGCTAGCCTGCTTTTCAAATGTTAACAATGCTTCAACTAGGGTCGACTTGGCCATTGTAGCCATATGAATAGCCCGTACAAGCTCCAGGCAAAACCAGTGTATCATTTCGCACACTGCTTCGTAATAAGGTACCTTCAGTGGCCGTATTGTGTGCTTGAGAATGGGCCACTTGAAAAAAGTCACATTGAAGAGGTCTCCCATTGTAGTCGAACAATACCCGATGTCTTTAAATATGTTGTACATATCACAAATGAACTACCACCTGATTCGCAAAACCGACTACTAAGCTCGTATAAAGGTAGAGGCAGTTGAAACGCAATGGGGAACAGCGGTTTGTATTGTAAAGGGATCGCTCAATAGCAAAAGCCTTTTCCTCTATTTAAAAGCCCGTAGCATTGGCTATAGAAAATCATTGGCTGGAACTCGTAGATTGGAACCAACTCGAAGCAACAAAGTCTACTCCTCAAAGCTCTATTGGTATCCGTCATTGTGTCATTCTTTCCGTTTGTATTGGCTATTGTGCTGGGTGTGTTTACAAGTGAACAAATATCTTGGGCATAAACTGCCTCTAATGTATAAAGACTTTGAAAGGAGCTATACAAATTGGATCTTTATTCACTGCGGATTTTTAAAGAACTCATTCACACGACTCGTCTATAAAACCCTGCCGTCTCACTATCGGGTGTACTGTGAACCAGTGGAGACCTTCCTTACAGATACGAAACGCACTATATAGTCAAAGCTGGGCGGCGGAATACACACATTGAAGGGAAATGTCTTTTCATCCGCGACAAAAACATAGGGCGTATGATTATTCGGGATGTATTATCCGTGAACGCTCATTTAGACAGGTGAATGATCGGTGTTATGACGCATAAGCGAGTATTGTGGGGGAAAAGTCGACCATGAGTTCAATTTGTGGGGTCTTGTACATAGGCGCAGAGCAAATGTCTTAGTTAGAAATGTTTAAGATATACTGTATAGAATAATACATACATCATATGACAATTTTAACTAGCCTATAGCTAAAGTCAAAGAAATTACGTTTCAGAAAGCGGCATTTAAATTACATAAGGATTTTGACAGCATATTCTTAGATAGTAGACAAATATAAATTTGTGCATACATGAACTGTAAATCATACATTGTACACTTTGTGATCTAGGTTAAACCCTTGGAACATATGATTTAAATTACCATACAGCTGCTTCCATAAACTTATACAACCATAAAGATAACTTTGTGATCTAGGTTAAACCCTTTGAATATATGATTTAACTTATCATACAGCTATACTTACATATAGCTTTACAACCATAAAGAGGACTGTGTGATCTCGTTTAAACCCTGTGAACATATGATTTAACTTACCATACAGCTGCTTACATACAACTTTACAACCATATAGATCTGTGATCTGGTTAAAACTCGTTGAACATATGCTTTAACTTACCATACAGCCAATTACATAAACTTATACAACCATTAAGAGAACTTGTGATCTAGTTTACACCCTTTGAACATATAATTTCACTTACCAGAAAGCTATACAACCATGAAGAGAACTGTGTGACCTAGGTTAAACCCTTTGAACATATGATTTAACTTAACATACAGCTGCTCACATAAAGCTATACAACCATCAAAAGAACTGTGTGATCCAGTTTAAACCCTTTGAACATGTGATTTAACTTACCATACAACTGCTTACATAATATAAAGCTATACAACCATGGAGAGAACTGCGTGACCTAGGTTAAACCCTTTGAACATATGATTTAACTCATCATACAGCTGTTTACATAAAGCTTTACAACCATAAAGATAACTGTGTGATCAAGTTTAAACCCTTTGAATATATGATTTAACTTACCATACAGCTGCTCAGATACAAGCTGTCAGCACACATGGGGACACCAACCAACATTACATCATACATTTTATGATATTTTTGTTTTCATTAAGTATTTCTGACCTGGATTGAACACATGTAGAGGACTAAATTGTACACACGCATATATACACACTATATAGCCGAGTAATCTTTATTATCCATATGCACACATCCAGGACTAATTAATATAAGGTAATCAGCAACCGCTGCAGCGGTTACAAAGACGTGTCTGGTGTCTGTACAATCTACATATACACCAACCCATTATGGCCCTCTGCTGGACAAAAGGTATAATAAAGCACTTTGTTACTTTCAATGAGAAACATATACAGAATTTTACCTCTTTGTTACCAACAACAATAGCCCTGTGCTACACAATGGGCCTGTTTATAACAGTGGAAGTTGACGGTAGTCGAAGCCATTGTTTGCCCAGCAAAATAGATAAAATCACATATTGTAACAACGTAAGGATACAACAATTACATTCGACATTTGGAAGCCTGGTCGAAATGTTGCACGTGGTCCTGAGGAAATGTAATTTCCGATAAAGAAGTAGTGAGATATCTGCCCACATATTGCTTGATATACAGATCTTAATTAGTGTTTACATTGCCCATATTTGACAACAAAAGAACAAGCTGCTTTCATACACACTACACACCTTTGGAGGTGGATTCAAGGGCATCGCGCCCTCGCTATTTTGCCTGCCTGTTACATAAACTAATGGCCCTTTTATCATTTCATAATTAACTTCCATATTTGTAATCAAGAACAACCTTGGTATCAGTATGATAATGTACATTAAATAACCTGTATTTCTCAGGTGTATATGGGTACCAGGAAGGCTATGTCACGGGTCAGATTCAAATCCAGGCCAGTTTACAATTGGTCTAGGCCAGATCCCAAATTAGAACTGACCAGATCTAAATCATCATACAGCTGCTTTAATATATCGATGGGATACTGCAACAAGGCGTTCAGTGCACTTTTAGTGTTGTTCTATCGAGAAAACAAGTGTATTTATAGTTCATAAATCATCTGGTAAACCTAGCAGAAAACATTTAGCTTTGACGAATTAACCCTTCGATATGAACTATCTATTAACTGAATCAAAACTTAATTATTTTGGGAGAATCATTTGTTTTTGACATCAGATAAAACTTAATAACTTCACGGATCTTAAATCTTGTAGATTAGAATTGTACCCGATATTGTTTTTTGATTTACTAAGCAACTATTCTCTTCAAATGTGTATGTCCTATTATATGGGGGTATTTAAATAAGACATTACTTTCCTTATTTTCTTTTGAGCATCATTCTCGAATTCAAAAGATGAAAAATGACGTGACATTTTTTTTCTAAATGGGACTATTCCAAACCTGTATTTGGTTTATGATTTAGATATCATTTAGATCTGGTGTAGGCCAGATTAGAGTTAGGATCTGGCATAGGTCAGTTCTAAATTGGTCTACGCTTGATCTCAGTTGGTATCTGATCCAGTCCAAATCCCAATTGAGAGCTGGCCTCAACCAATTTTAAACTGGCCTGAATTTGAATCTGGCCTGTGACATATGCATGTATATAATTTTATGAATTGCAACCTGAAGACGTTTTACATAAGAATATCTTTAAAACGGGCCTGCTTATTTTTAGGGTTGTCCCTGTTAATTTGATTGCTCTCTGTGTTACATTTATCAAACTTTTCTAAGCTAGCGTGTTTTTCAAGCTAGTTTATAGATACTTATCATACTGTTGCACCACTCTAACGTTTTTAAACCTCATCAAGCGTCAAGGTATGTGTTGGTAATGACGTCATAATGGCAGTGGTGTCACCTTGAGCAAGTGGCTTTGCTCGTAATTTGCCTCAGCCCACCCAGTTGAAATTGGGTGCCTGGTCGGAATGTGATGGTATTTCGAGGTTTGACTTATACAAGCGCTACAACAGGCAGATTAGGTCCAATACTCCCTCGGGAGTTTCGAAACATTGTGGATTCACGATGGTTTCAATGACAGGGTAATAATTCATAGCGTTTTAACCATGCACGCAGTGCGTGTAGTTCAGGGATATATACACGGCCATTATTATCATTGTAGCAATACTAGTGGTGTAACGATACATCGAACTATCGATTGATTGCGATTGTTGGTCTCATGATAGTACACTATCGATTGCAACTTGAAACAATCGATACTATTGGCGATAGTTTGTCTAACTATCGATA
>JAUELE010262673.1:0-10307 GCA_031471655.1 Diodora aspera | reverse complement strand
TGCCGTTTTTAGTGCGCTCGTATACTTAAACGCAGTATTTAAAAATGAAACGATTTAAAGTACAGTGCTAAATGATACGTATATAATATAATATCACAATTTAAGCATATATTTTTTTAGGCTAGCATTGCACTTTAATCTACAAAATTATGTTAATAATATCAAAAGAAAACCCAAACAATAAAATCAGAAAAGGAGCCCAGAGATATTCCTAGACTTGCTAAATATCTAGACTTGGGCAGGCTCCATTTTCTTTGTATAGTCTAGGGTCTGAGAGACAGACTAGAAGCTTGGGTGTGATAGAACTTGCCGAAGTAAGTAAGAATGATACACCATGCATGGCGATGATGTCTTTTACAACTTTTGAGTGCGCTGAGCATACTTTGTATGGAAGTTATTAATAACAGTATATCACTCACATGTAGACAGAAACTCGATGCTTGTCGTACAGGAACAGTAGAATGGTGATCTTTTCCTTTCCATCGATCTCTTTCATAAGGGATGTGGGATGGTGCAGTGGTTAGAATGTAAGTCCAGTGATCTGCCAGCCTTGGCAGTCAGGGTTTGAGTCCTGCATAGGTACCTCTGTTTCAACCCGAAGATTGGAGCTTCACACCGACATGACGTTAGTGACGTTTGCTCTTGCATTGAAAACATCATCTCAGATTAGCTATTATTAGTAGCTGTACATGCATAGGTATTGCCATTGGGAGCTTTGAAGAACTACAGTCTAACTATTGCACCCTATGACAGTACCTGTAATATTTTATTCAAAACATGTGGCAAGAATTGCTAATTCCCCAGTATTCATTTTGGCTAGAGAGAGAGGTGTCCTGTATAAGAATTGCAAGTTTAAGGATAACCACTCACATAAAACCCATGAGGTTTTGGGGAAGTTATGTGTCGCTTGAATAGAGTAGGGCTCAGTAACCCAGTGCTTGTCGTACAAGGCAACCAAAATGATAAATCTTGATTTTAATTTGTCCATCTCTTTTGTGGAATCAATCGTTTCCCTCGGTGTGTGCCTCCCACACCATGTTGCATTATGTCTGCAATATTGCCCTTGCAACATAAAACGTCATTTCACATCAATCACAGACAAATGGTAAATACGAAAGAGAGAACTTTATTAGAAGTACTGGAGTTGGTCTCCTAGGTAACTTTAGTGCTTATGCAAACTCATCATCATGTCTTTTCTGACAAATATATTTTCTGGTGATTTCCAGTAATGATCGCAGTGACTGAAATGTTGATCGGTTACATAATAACATTTGGCATCCAACGTATCCGCGATGAGTGATTACCTGTCGTAATGACCCCTGAACTCTGTGGACTAGCTCCATGTTATTCCATCAATCACATTTGCTGAAGCTAGTGGCTGTGGAACTGACATGTTCTATTCATCATCTTCCACCTTAGGTTATGAAATAGAGGAATTTGACCAACCCAAAGTATGGAAAGCTTCGAACTGCATGTGCAGTGTGAGGGAGGCTTTCATGGGGTAGGGGCTGAGACCCAAATTTGGGGGGTCAGAAATGGGATGGGTCGGGGGTTTCTTTCGGGCCTTTTAGGCTCTGTGACACCAACCCGTGGTAGCCTACCCGCTTCTTTGAATTCGCTTCTGCCACCCCTGAACTGCATATTAAAACCTTTTCTACAACTGGCATTCTGGAGGGGTTTTGCTGCATACCTCTCTGTTGGTAGTTTTGGTATTTCCAGACTGTTTCATAAAAAGTAGAAATTATAGATTTGAAAATATAATAAATAGGTGTCAAATATGAGAAAGTATTTCTTTAATAAACTCTTTTTCTACATCAGAATAGATGTGTGCATGTAAACAAATGTAAAATATAGTGTTGGAATTAAGTTCAACGATATGTCAATATGTCTATGCACAGTGAAGAAGTGGATTCCAATTTAGTGGTATATATCATCCGCTCTAGCCCCCAGGCCAAATTGGCTTGCCTGGTGAAGAGTCATTAGGAAAGTATTTTATGGGCTGTCGTCTGTAGACTTCTCAGAGGCCATACCTCAGGAGTGACTTATTCCGTCAGCAGGTGCTTGTCCCTGTTGATTAACCCTTTGTATCACACAGGTCACTGTACCTGCTTTGTTTGAAGTTTATACCTGCAGTTTCTTCATCTTCACAATTATATTTAATAAAATTCTATTTTAATTTAATAAACGTTTATTCTATTTGAAATTTGAATTCTAAATTTAAGTCTGTAAAAAAAATTTTTTTTACTTTTTTAATTTAACTTCAATTTAATTAATGTTTATTCGATGTGCATTTGAATTTTTAAAAGAGGTTCTATTTTGAAACTGTTGATTATGTTTTGTTTTATTTTTAAATTTTTGCTAATACTGATAAATACTTTAATAATAATAATATTGGACAATAATAATAAATAAATAAATGAACAAATAATAATGGAAAATTGTATTGGATTTGATTTGATTTGACCAGTTTTTTTGTTTGGAAACATCTTGCAAATAAAAGCAATTTTACTTTATTTGTATAATGGTCAGTCAATATTATATAAGGACAATAGACGAGATCAAATGCATATGTTGTCCCAGTGGAAAGTTGGGATTTTAAATCTACTGGAGAAAAAGGTAGAATTTCATTGATCTAGTCGACATGTGTTGCATTCATTACCAGAATCGGTAGGTAGACAGCTCTGTTGATTGATTTTCCTGTTTTCCTCAATCTTGGTTCCCATCTGGTGACTCTAAAACAGTGGGAGCGGTTTCCAATTGTTGGTTGGTTTTGTTCCAGCAGTGTTCCACTATTAATTTACAGAAGCAATTATTTACATGAAAAATGAAATGGAAGAATGATGATTCACTTCCTAATGGATGTAGTAACCTCCATGATACCATTGTGATATAAACCTTTTGTTTTGCTAGTATGGTGTGAAAACATTTATATCATGGTGACAGCATTAGATAACACATTTATACTGTCTTACTTGTATTCCATCCAAGGTTTCTACCATGTTATTGGTAATATAAAATAGGGTTCCAGTAATCCCATGCTTGTTATGCAGCCATGATATTCTGGTGCTTGGATGCAGCAAAACAGTTTTTTAAAACAAAAATTTTGGTTTTGTAAATACTACTTTTACAATTATTTATTGAGGTTCTTCGGAAATTTGCAGAAATACTGCCGCACGGTGCTAGTATATATATTTCCTGCATGGATATCGTCAGAACTTGAAGCAATAGGAGAATGGTCGACCGAAGAGCATGGTATCGGTATAAACTAATACCGTTTTGACACACAAACTGACTACAGGATGTTCACCAGAATGAAGCAGGTTATCGGATTGTCTCTTTGATCGTACCAAAAGTAGACTTGCTTTGGGCTTTTTATCAATTTTATAAATGCTGGGTGGGTCGAGGGGGGGGGGGGGGTTGCGTAGAGGAGGAGGTTATAAATTTATAAATGTTATCAAGAATTTGGAAAATGTTGATGGTATGCATTATTTGCTTTCACAAACAATTTTAATGCATAATTCTGAATATTTTCTATTTCGCTCGTAAACTGCAGAACTGGACTACATGCAAGTGTTATTACAATAAATATTGAATTAGAAGTCATCTTTATAAATGAAAAGGGATCAACTGTTAAATATTTCCCAGCAGTGATTGAGGGGGATTTTCAAGATATGAATTGAAATGGAGACTGTAAGCAAGGCTAGGCAGATTAGCTTGTGAGAATACCAGATTGATAGTAGATGGCGACAGACTCAATCTTTATCGCTTCTCTCTGTGATTACACACAAAGTTTTGCGCGATCTGATTTGCACTATGCCTGAAGATGTAGTTACCTGAGATGTTCTTTCAAGTGTGAAGTTCCTCCTTTGAGGTATCTGCCAGGTGTTAAGTCTGTGATTTAGCTGGTGTCCCCAAGTATCCTTGTGTGGGGGAAAATTCTCTTGAAGGTCAGGACTAATTCCTAAAGATGCAGACACCTTGTTTAACAAACATGTTTTAAATCGGCACAAATATTTTGTTGCAGATTTCAATTAAGAAATTTTATTATTATTATCATTATTTTGGTGCTTACTAATAGCATTTCTAGAGTTATCAGAATAAATGGGCAGATGCTTTTAGTTGACAGCTAAGGATTTGAGTGCCCAGGAAATGAACTGGAGAGGGGGGGGGCTGCTTCTATTTTGCCAAAATGTAGGTGACTCAAAAATCTGTAGCTGGCCAACATCTAATGAGAACCCTTTATTTCTTTAACAATTGAAACACATTTTAAATCCATCTTTATGTATTTTAGTTTTAGACAAATGATTAAAATAATGAATATTTCATTTTAATATTGAATCTCATTATATTTTAAAATATGATAAAATTTGTATTTAAATGTTATTTATACCCTTTGATGTAGGAATACGATGGAAATTAGAATCATTCTTTTAAAATAGGCAGGGTTCTGTCAGCATGATGCTGAGACGTCAGGTACTTAGTGTGTGTGTGTGTGTGCTCGAGCTGTAATTACATCAGTGCATGTGTCAGTCTAGGTTCTGTCAGCATTAAGTTTCTTACCTGGCGTCAGATTACAGGTGTTCGAAAACAATGAGATGATAACAGCAGCATTCATGTGGTTGTGTTGTGCATGTTTTTTAAATAAACAGGATTTTGTAATCGGGCTTGGGGATTGTGCATTGGACTTGCAGCGTGAGATATTGTATTTGACCTACCAATGAATGGCCATGTATGTTGCAATGTACACAAGGCAGTGCTGTGGATAGTTTTACAGCCTAGGACCGGTTTTCAGGGCTGGGTTTGATCCCAACTTGGGATATCACTGAAAATCATGTTAAAAAATAAACCCCAAGAAAAACGAAAGCAGTTGATTTGTCAGTTCTTTCTTTTATTCACGTTGACAATGGGAGCCTGGATATTGTGAGGCTATAGCTGAAATATTGCTTGAAGTCATGTGGAAAAAAAATCCAAATTGTTAAAAATTGAAATCATTCTCTTTCACCTTTTTCACTTTGTACAAATGGCAAATCAGACTTAAGATTTTCGGTAAGAAAACAAAAGAATAACAAATATTGCTGTTTGAATTGTTTTGTAGAAATTTAGATCCTGAGTGTTTTGAGTTAATTACAGGGTCGTGGATCAGGTATGTGTGGGATGAAAAGGAGATGAAATATTGTTCTTTTTAGAGTACTGTTGTGGAAGCTCACCTGATTATATACTTTAAGTTGAAATAATGATAACTCCCAACCCATGAAGTCTTTTAATACAGAGTGTCTTAAGCCAGTCACAAAGAAAATTGGTCATTTGGAGGTGTTAAATGGCAAAATGGGGCCTTTAGAATGTACGTGCTAATAAAACTTGGGTCAATTATGTGTTGCTAGGCAATACCTGCCCCTCTGGTTCAGAGGTCATTTCGATCCCAGAGAGGAAAGTAATTGTGCCTTAGGCTGTAATTTCATCTCAGGTATGGCAACAGTTTGTACATTTTCTGATTTAGATGAAATCGGCTAATTCCTTGTCTATAGTATCTCTAAGTACTGGTATGTGTCAGTTGTGATGAATGCGTCAAGAAGCAGGATGTATCGATATTAAAGTTTTATGTTTACTAAATAAAGACTTGAATTCTGAGAAGCAAAAAATAACCTTGTTTAAATAATGCGCTGACTCATTCATGAGATCAACTTAAGTTACATATTAATTTATTGAATGTAAAAATTAATTCAGATCTTTAAGTTTTTGGTAAATTCATAAGATAAAAGAGTTATAGATTTTTAATAATTTTGACTGAAATATACTTACATGATGTTCTGACAAATATTTTAATTTGATTTTTAAGATTTTGGAAGTTATAAATTTGCAAGTAAAACATAAGAGTTATAACATCCACATAGTTATGTTTGGTATCACTTTGAATATATGCTTGGATATATTCTAAAATTGATTATTGATAATAAACTTTAAAAGTTTGTATTTAATGAAATAAAGAAATATGTTTTTAAAGTAGCGAAAAGGTTTGCTCGTTTAACTATAAATATACCCAGCCCAGTCATGCCCGTGTTATGTCTCAGGAAAATGGCTTCAAGGAAATAGAGTTTTCATATGAAAGGGTCAAATAGTTGAAGTGAAAGCTGGTGCCAGTTACTTTACTCGTCTTTCTTCCCGGTCCCAGTACTTGGCTTAGCCCAAAGTTCAAAGAGAATAAAATCAGGTAGACCGAGATCCTATCAGCATGAGACCCAATCTCCTGGATTTGGTTGGTCCTGAGCCTACACGCCTGATAGTGGGCCATTAAACCGTGGCTGACTCTGCCTCTCGGCAGAATACCATGTGACCAGCGTTGAAGCACCTTGATTCGTGAGACTGCCACTACCTGCCTCAAGACCTGCCTGCCTGGCTGCCTTCGTTTCCGTGTGCCAGCCAGCCGAGTGAGAGAACAATGGTTTATCTTCTGAGGTCCACCCACTGACTATACCCACATCTTGTGAAAGCCAGCAGAGAGTTGAACAACTATTCTGTTTTATTCAGACTTTGTCAAGTCGTGGATCCAGACTTTTTGTCGACTCCACTTGAATAGATCCATTCAGCTGGTATTGACCCAGTGGAGTGCTGTAATACATGTGCCAGTACATCTGAAATCTAGCGGACCCCAATATTTATGAAACTTTCCCTTCGCACCACTTGTGGCTCAGCACTTGACGTAATAGGTATCAGGAAAACGGAATCTAGTCAGAGTTATCACAGCAGACGAGTAGACAGTAGCAGACGGACTCGCTAGCAGACGACACTTTCTCTCTTATCCTTATCATGGTAAGTGAAAATACCTTCAAATATTTCCCTAGTCTGAAAGTTTGTTAAGGTAGAGAAAGTTTCTACAAGTTCAGATTGTTAGAAAGAGTTTGTCCTGAGTTATACCACTGTTCTTTAAAAGATGGACTTGGCCGTATGAGACACTCCCACCTGTGAGAATCTGCCGACCTGTTTCACTATAACGCCCCCGAGTCAAGTTTACCTGTGTCTTTGATGTTCTGTCCCTTTGTCTTTCACTGCCTCCCTCCTGGCTGCCCAGCAGTTCCCCATTTACAGCTACATTTACCGTCTGCTTATTTGCCCCCAAGCCGCGTTATAGCGAGGATTTGTAAATGTATGATGCTGTTTGCTTTATGGTAAAGTATCGGCGTCTTTCCATAAAAAAGTTTGAGTTACAGGTGTATTAGATGAAAGGGGGCACCTGTTTGGGTTGATAAACTCTAGCAGGGACGGAGGTATTGCTACTGTTATCGCCACATCAACATAGTCAGGAATTGTCTCGGCAAAGCAAAGTCTCATAGTCAGATTTCTGTTAATTTCTATGCTTGCTTGCATCTGAAATAGAGCCTTTCATAGCTGGGCCTGGAGGAGGAAAGCTTTTTGATAAGTGTTTCAAATACCATGACTCAGTTAACACAACTTGAGACGTGACCTGTTTTCTGATAATGCCATTCCTCCTCACTCCCGAAGAACAGTTTGTCATGGAGCTGGGTCGTGCCAGCCAGTACTGTGTCTACTCTGGTTGGGACTGTTCTCCTAATGTTACAGTCCCCGCTACCTCTTCCCTGTGGCGTCCAGAAGTAAGCGTGGGACACTTGTTGCTCGTAGCATATTTGCTGTGCTATGATAGGAACACGTTATTGATTGGCCTTTCTTCAGCTGCTAGCTAGTTCTCATGGGCTAGAATCAATTCTCGCAAAACCAGTTTCAATACTTTTTAAAAGGATATATTTTGTAAAGCCCAGGTCACAGTGACCTGTAGTGTTCACCAGCCCGTCACTAAAGTAACCAAAGTTAGGATTTAAAGCCGTTTTTACACTATCGCGATCTTTTAATCCAGATTCTTAATTTAATGTCTCCAAGATGGCTGGAGCTGGGTGCAGCTGTTGCAAAACTACTCTCCAATTATTCCAGGCAAGATATTGAGTTTATATGGCAGCATGTGTTGCCATTATGCTGCGGGTGACCCTTCGGTGTGTGGATTTCAGCTGAGAAGAGGGATGAAAGGATAAATTATTTTACGTAAACGTTTACACAAAAGACTCGGGGTCACAGACAAACAAACCCTTCAAGACAGAATTGGTTTTATGCAAATATATGCAAGAATTGGAAATAAACTGTTATCAAATATAATGCATTATTGGCACCATCTTGTACATTGAAATTCAATATCAGTCGTCTCCAGAAATTTTAGGGAAATTGATTTTTCTAAAGCTAATTTTTTTTGGTATTCATTTTCTGCGGAAATTCTGCCAAAGTTGGAGAAGCAGAATTCCCCATTTGGTTTTGTCTAGCATGTTTTATATGTTTCTGACTTCTCATCTTTCAAAAATGAGTTTATACCAAAAGTGCCCTGCTCTTGAGTTTTGGCTGTCGCTGGTTGTAAAAATATTTTTAATTGTATCGGCAAGAATTTAATCCTTATTTGTAAAAGTTCAAGCTATTATTTAACCATCCCCTAAAGAAACCAATACAAAGAAACTCCATTTTTTAATGAAAAAATAAAAATTGATTTAAGACAATTACAGAAAATTGATCCAGTTTCCTTCACATAATGGTGTGTGTATATGTCAAAAATGTTTTACTCATTTTGGGGACTCTTAAGAAAAGTACAGTTCTTCGGTTTTTGTTTTGCGGCCATAATTTGAGGAAGAACGTGGATGTATGTGTAGAAACATGTAGAAACATTTGGTCATGTGATGTCAAAGTCACTGAAGGTCAAAAAAGCAGTTTATATGATTCTTTCGTACAATTCTTTAACAAGGGCAGTTAATTCCTGGAACATGGAATAACTCCATTATTAGCTTGGCGCCTTGTGGCATTTCTGGGTTCAAATTTTGTTCAAATATCAAACACTTGGACACGTGGTTAAACTCAGTGTTTTCTTTTCAAAAAAACAACTTATAGAACGATAAATATACATAGAATTATGTACAAATACATGTAGTTAACAAAAAATGTAGCATGTTTCTCGGATTTACAGCCTCTTGAATGACCGTATCTATTTTGTGACCCCGTGCCATTTAATAAAAAATAAAATTGCATTCCGAACTTTCCGACAGAATCTTGAAAATAATCGTAAACCTTCGGAAATGTTACACTTTCAAAAAAATGCATTTGGCTCTATTCGCAAAGTATTCGAAGATCGACGGAACATTCTTCGGTAAATCCTCAGAGAAAGGTTTAGAATAATATTTGCTATTTGAAAGTATGGCGTTATTTAATTGGGCATACATTTACAATATATGATTTACAGTTTATGTTATTTATTTCATACAGATAGCACCAGACCTATGTTAGCGTTCAGGAGCACGTATCCAACTTTAAAATAGCAAAAATATGTCAATAATCCTTTTCATATGTTAAATTTTATTATCTGCTCTGGCCAAGATTTAGAAATTATGATAGATATGATATATTGGAAGGGTATGGGAAAGCGCAGTAGTTAGCATGTCAGCCCCGTAATTTGTTAGCCTTGACGGTTGTGGGTTTGAATCCCGCCAAGGCCCCTCGTTTTTAGACCAGAGATTGACTCCAGACTCTGATTTAGGTGACACTGTGGTAAGATGGCTGAAAGATTGACGAAAACCATGTAAAATAAAAATAATCACTGTCTCTAGTATGTTGACTCTGCCCCAAAAGGCTGAAAAAAAGGTGCCCCTGTTGTTTTGTGGCTAATTCGTGGAATTTGGTAATTGCCAGAAGAGTTAAATGAAGTGAAAATCACACATGGCAGAGAAGTTAATCGGTTTCAAGATTTGCTGCAATTTTATACAGATTAAGATGTATATATCATGGATGGATGTGACCTGGGATGTGGTCTGTACTTGTCAAGTAGCATGAGGAGTCTTGGTCTATTGTTCGTCAATGCACTGCTACAGACAGGTAGATAACATTGTCACTCCGGAATGATCTCCGTTTCAGACGTACCACACAGGAGAAGACAGTGATAAAGGATTTTTTTATTGAGTCCGAATGCACACTGATAATCTATTTATAAATCCTAGAAGTATATCATACAGTTGAGAGCATTGTAGGCATTTATTATTGGCATACCTATTTCTTCTATCTGATATAAGTTACTTGTGGAGTATTTACCCGAGTTTTACACCCAATAGAGCTCCAGAAGAGGGACGTGGTGTCATTTAGAATAAGCCGCAGTAACCCAATGCTTGTCGTACAAGGCGACTAAAATAGGATCTTCTTTCACTTTCCTTTCTATCGATCCCTTTTATGAACAATGTGCACCTTGCACATCACATTGTGTTATGGCTTAAATA
>JAUELE010262662.1:0-10307 GCA_031471655.1 Diodora aspera | reverse complement strand
GTTTTGTCCCTTTTCCTGGTATGCCTCTTGCACATCACATTGCGCTACGGCTGAAATATTGCCCCCCCCCAATGTAAAAATGGTGATTCTGTCAAAGACATTCGCATGTTCGATCAATGAGTTTAGATTTAAGTGGATGCTTAGATTAAGTGATGTTGGAGTATCAGAAAGTATAATGCAACTGAAAGATATAATCACATGAAATATAATCACATACTAATAATTGTTTTTTTCTTTGATTTACTTAGTAAACCGGTTTATTGTATTGCTAATACTTATATTTTCAGGAGGAGATATGCGGAGTAATATCAGGTGTAAAGGATGATATCAAGGAGGACGAGCGAGATGAGGAGGATATCAGTGACAGCATGTGTTGTGTGCAGGAAGAACATGTGGATGATTCACAAGGGATAAAATCTAATCATGTAGAAGCTGTGGAGGAAAGTGACCCTGTACAAAGGGGGATTACTCTGAAACGACCAAGGGAGGTGACTCCTCCGCTTCAAAATGAAGGATACCGCTACTGTTGTATTGATACCAAGTGTTATGATGAAACTAATGATGGAGATCACTTGTATAGACGGCAGAAGGTGAGAATCTTTTTATTTGGAGCTGGAAGACTCGTCTTTCTACTTACGGTTTACTTCAGGTTTCTTCAGGTGGTAGAAATCACCTGGTTGGCCAGACCATGTTATCTCCGGTATAACATAGTCAAGGGAACCATCAGCCTTGAGGCTGTCTATGACTAATTTCCAAATTCTAGGTTACTAGTGCCCGCTTAGCCAGTAAGATGTTGACCTTACAGGATTCCTAGGGAAAGGTCACACCAGACTCTGACCAAACTCAAACATCTTGTGGCACAGTAGTCTGTCTAACAGATCCTGTAAATGTTTTTAGTTAAGAGACTTTGAAACTACTGTGCTAGACTGGTGTCAGTCTCTGAAATGTATCCATAGACTTGCAATATTTAGAGACTGACACTAGTCCAGCACAGTAGTTGAGTTTCTTCTTTTGTATTTAAGTTCTTAGGTTCAGTCTTGTGTTCAGATCCCAGTCTGGGACTATTACTTCAGACCTACTCATAGGTGGATCCAGGATTCTTTTTGGGGTGGGGGTGGGAGGGCATGCATGATGCAATTTTGGAAAAAAGTGGGGGGGGGGAGAGAGTGCAGACCACAAGGGCTCCCTAGTTAATGCTGGTTTAGATCACATTTGTCTGAAAAGATGTGCACTCCTTGCACTTCCCCATTGAATCTGCCGGTGTAATAGCTGAAGTGTCAGGTTCAGATTCCATTCAAGTATAAATACCAAAAGCAAGTCTTATCGCATGGTAGCTGTGTCAGTCTGATGTTCAAATCCCAGTGTTTATCACATGAATAGCAGTTTAATATTTGAATTTTGTCAACTAATCAACAAATACTGCACTGCTTTGGATGTCGACCTTGTAATACCAACCCAGGGCCCGTATGCATGAAAAGGAAGTAAGCGTCTACTTCGGAAGTAACGGGCTACTTCTAAGTAACGGCGCTACTTCGGTATGCATGAAAAGGAAGTAACGCTAACTTGGAAGTAGCGACGTAGTAGATCTGGGCCCGTTTGCATGAGTTGATAGTAAGCCCGTAGCGCTCGTGGCAACGTCGGAAGTAATTTATGGTTGAGCTCTACGGGATGCACGAGCGCTGGCTTCCGACGTTCGCTACTACCAGCTCATGCATACGGGCCCTGGTTATTGATGTATAATTATCTGAAAAGACCCTTATCCAGGATTGACAATACTTCTTCAGCAGTAGAGTCATGAATTGAACTGTAAAGGCCACGTTTTTGTATGAAAGTACTGAAACAACTTGGAACTTTAATCTTTTGTGTTTGTTTGACTGAACCCTACTGTTCTATTCTGAAAGCAAGGAGTTAAGCCAAGGATTGCAAGGGACTTTTCTGTTGGACATTTCTGCTAAATCACCACTCAGAGAGAGTAATCTTCAGAGAGTTGTTAGCATACGAGACAAGCCAGAGGTGTGCTGGGTCACACTCTGGGTCAGAGGTCTTACCTGTCTCACCTGACAGTCTTGATGAATCCTTTGATCTCTAATTGTACAATGCAATGTTATTTGGAGTTTACCTGTCGCCTCTGTACTCTAGGCTCCTCTCTGTCGTCGTCGCTTACAATCAGGTTGCATGTAAACCCTGTTGAGAGTACACCAGGAGTTAAGTCACAATGTTGTAACTGGATTTACTACAACACCATTTACGTTTTACAAACACACACCTTGCTTAGGCTATCCTCTTTATTACTTTCTTGTATAGACTTTGAACATAACTTGCACAAACAAAACCAGCATTAATTTACATTTGCTCACAAAGGAAGGCATTGGGATAGGTTCAAAGCAGCAATCAGGATGGTAGATTTGACCTAATTTTTGCCTAAACACGGAATACTCTTATGCGCAGGTAAAGCAAATTAATCTAAGGGATTAAACTTTTTGGACTCTCGTAAGCAGGGGCAGATACAGCATTTGGGGCCAGGGAAGCGTAAATTCTAATGAGGGTGCGAGGGTCATATTCTCACCTTTTTACAGAGCAGTGAATGCAGTATTCTGTATGTTGTGGTTCGTTCTGCACTTGCCTAATGGGGTCTTTGAAATGTCACAGAAAATATATTAAAATAAAGCAATTTCTTTTCTCATGCTTGCCAGATTTATGGAAGGTGCACATTACTCTATCTCCCCCGTCCCTCCCATCTCTACCCTACACTCCCCACCCCACTTCCCTAAATCTGAGTGTCGTGATTTTAGGTCCAACATAAGGATTCTACTTTTACCATAAATTTGTATCCTTTAGTTTTACTACCGTATATCTGCAATAGTCTGTCTTACAGAATAACAAATTATATCCAATGCCAGCCTACTACTGTGAGCCCACACCCTCAGTTTAGCAAGTCTAGATTCAGCTTGTCTCTGGGCTGCTTTAGAATTTTCAAAAAAATATTACAGTTTACAATAGTATATTAAATTATTACATAATAATATTCCAGAGACTAACAATTAGTCTATATCTGCAACTGCATATCCTCAACTTGTCCTGTTCCATGATTGTGCCATAATTATGGAGCACTAAATCAGTCTAGTTGAAGATAAGTAAGTCTTGGTGATTCTATACTGAAATGGCAGGCTATAAAAGCAAGTCTCTTAATTAACAGTACAGTGTGTGTAAGAAATTTTTTTTAATAACTGGTGAAGATTTTCCACATGACAAAAATGTAATTGTTTATTTAGATAACCACATTTTTAAATGATTAAAAGTTCAGATATGGCTGGCAGGTCTATTCTTTCACTGTGGATGTTTTGACAGTAGGAGGTTTGACCCTTGCTCCATACATCCAACCAGGCTCAAAACAAAACAATTTTGTTTTTATTCAAATTATTTGTTATTTATTTTTAATTTATTTAAATCAATCAGATTTGATAACAAATATTAACCCTCCTTGTCCCAAGAAGAGGTATTTAAACAATAAACAGACAGGTGGACCACCTGTATCCTCGCAAGAATGACAACAATACCTGTGTAATCATCTTTCATGGGGCCAGGCTTTGCCTCTCAGCCATTTCATCCATCAAGGGCCATGTTGACAAGATTGTACACTTAATTGGAAGGACGTAATGTAGTATGTTACCATTTTTGTTTTGGGAGGGAATATCACCTCATTGTGGGGCATACCTGGGGTCAAGCTACTGTTACCTGACTTTATTGGTGGTCAGTCGAGCACACCGTGGAATGTGAAATATATAAGCTACAGGTATATCATAACAAATAAAGTAAAGGTGTTCTTTGTAAAGTCTACTGTACATGAGTTTACTAAGTTGGTATACTGCATGACGATCTTCAGCTGGGTATATTTTTTATTATCGTCGGTTGTGTCTGCTTGAGTTAACAAAGCGAGGATGTTAGCGTGGAGAGATAGGTGTTTGTTGTGGGGACTATGGGATTGTGTCACTCGAGTGTATCTTCCAAGCGTGGCCTGAATTCCACGCAGAGGTAGGGCATACCATCAAGGACTGTCAAGTGTACAGCCACTGGGCCGAGATACTGGATTACCAACAACCTACTGTTCGTCATTCCTGGATTTTCTCAAATACTGTACGTAGATCTATCAGTCATTGTATCCTGGCAAGTTTATTATATCACCTACTTGTTTATTGGTGGCAGAAGCATTTATATGTATCTCACTTTTAAATTCAACGTACATGTGTGATATGTAGACTTGCTTCAATCTTCTTTTGTGTTTCAAAATATGATATTTACTTATAACAGAACAATATACTGTTAATCTAGGTTTCGGATTTTGTGATACAAAAAGTCCACTTATACAGGTAATCTTTGTAATGGCCTCTGGCAGTTGGGAGGTAGTTAGCAGTTTAATGCATACTTAAGTAGAGATTCATGAACAGGATCAGACTCTCAATGCAGTATTGTAGATGGGTACATGGAAGACTGAATATGTGTTGTGCATAAAGGGCTTGTATGCATTTAAAATGTTCATAAAGAACAATCCGTTAACTGAGAAAAAAGTTTCACATGTATTTAATGTTTTGTACAAACTTGCAATATTTTGCTTGAAACGATGAGGTACTGTGATTTATTATGTTAGTCTATAAATGCAAATAATATTCTGGATATGAGTTTATAATTTTATTTTTAAATTTTTTTATTATAGATTATTTTTAAATATTACATTTTGAAACACTTGATGAGAAAATGTAGTTTGTTTTGTTTATAACTTATGAATGTGAGTTGAATCTTGGGAGGGGGACTTGGGGTCACCACACCTGACTCACCCAAGTTGGCCATTTTCTGACAAGGAAGACATTCTAGAACAGCTTGATCAGCAATCAAGATCCCTCTTACGTTGTAAAAGCGTATGCATAATTAAATAATGCTATATTCCATTAAACCTGGCAGATGCAGATGGATCTTTGGTCTACTTTCAAATAGCCAGCCTCATTCGTAACCTTTCTCTGAGGGTTTACCAAACGATGTTTTATTCGATTTACAAATGCTTACCAAATATGAGCCGAAGACATATATTTGCAAGAGTAACGTTTCCGAAGGTTTATAAATATTTTCCAAATTCTGTTGGAAATTCGGAATCAATTTTTTGGCATTTTATGGCATGGGGTCCCAAAATAAATGGGGCTTTTCAAGAGGCTGTAACACTGATAAACATGCTGCATCTTTTGTATATTATTCATGGTATGTACATGGTTTTATGTATATTTATCATTCTGTAAGATGTTCTTTGAAAAGAAAACACTAAGTTTGACCAAGTATCCAAGTTTAAAGGCTTTGCACCTGCAGCATCCATATGGGCGGCCCACTAACTTCCCCCTCCCACCTCACTTCCCCCTCCCACCTCACTTAATCCTAGATTCAGGCCTGTGAACCCTTCTCCTAGACTAACACTTAGTCTCTGAAAACTTATTAATCCACAAAAAGCTGCAATTTTCATTATTTTATTTTTTTAAAGAAAAGGAGCCTTCGAGAGAGAGAATTCTCTCCTCTGCTGCTTTCATATCAAGGAACCTAGACTTGCTTTAATAAGAAACTAGACTTGCATAAATCTTGAATTTTTTTATTTTTTTTAAAATTTGATTTCACAGTCATGGCGCAGGACTACCCTTCTCCCAACACACAGGGCTGTGTATGCTCAACTACATGCATGAGTGCACATATATTTATTTCAACTATCTTTTTATATCTGTCTCTTTGAAGATAGGCTGATGCACAAAACGACTTATTTGTTATGTTACTGGGAGTGTTTAAAATCAAATTTGATTTATCCTTTATTCTTTTATAATTTCATATTATTACTTTATTTGCATATTTTAAAATTTTATGGTTTTACATGTATATTTATATTATTTATGAGGATGGAGACTTCAAAAGTTTGTTTTCTTCTGAAGACGTGATTGCAGTCATCAGCTCAGTCACCCCAACCAGATGCACTGAAGCGGCCCTTCACACCCTCAATATCTATGCTAATACAATATTTCAAACATCTGACAGTGACCTTAAAGAGACCCCGGCGTGACCCCACCAACAGGGTCCAAGCTTGTCACCAGACATGCAGAATAATACATTCAGAGATGACAAACATGATCATCCAGGCCTCCTCCCATCATCAATTTAGCACTAGCTACTCCTGCCAGCATGTTTACTAGATTTTTGTCAAGATCAGGAGGCAAGGTTACAAAATTCAATCTCACTTGATACTCCTCTATGCTTGGGCACTGCTACCACAGAAGATGCTTTTTTGAGCAGCATACCTCCTTCTCACTCACCTCAGTTACAACTGAATGGTATGAAGCTAGGATTTCATTAATATGTCTCTGGCGACAGTTGCAGAGCTCTGCAGTCTGTTTCAGTCCAAATATACTGATGTCCAAAAGAAAGTACGGTAAAACTTCTAAAATTTAGAACTTCTAAAATTTCGAATGTGCTATTTCTGCCAAGATAAACAATTTATTTAACCTCTTAAAATTAAAATTATTGCAAAAATCCGAAAACCGAATTTCTAAAAATTCAATTTTTTTTCGAAAATCCGAAAAACAAGTTTCGGAAAATGGTGATTGTTACCTTCAGCAGTTTCTAAAATTGCAAATTTTTCACCTAAGTTTGGGGGCAATTTCTAAAATTTCAAATTCTAACTTTTTTAAAGATCACTAATTTCCAAAAATTCAAACATGTCCAAAAGTAATTATTTTTTTTCAATCGAAATCTTAGAAGTTTTACCGTACTTCAGTTTCATAGTGATGTGCATCAGGTAGACTTGGACCCAGTCCCCAGGAATTTTTAAGAATACAGATATGACAATTTTGAACTAGATTTTTAAAATTACTAAGAGGAGCCTGGTGACACGCTTAGTTCCACAGTAATCTGGACTGTATTTTCATTATGTAACATGCTTGACACTCTGTACATCTATGAAATGGAAAGGAAACTGAAGTTCAATCTGGGATCCAAGACTGCTTCAGGATTCAGAATCGTGAATTCAATGTGGTGTCTTTTATAGCGCTAAATCCATGCTCGTAAAGTTTGCTCAGAGCGCTTCACATTTTTACCCTGGTGTAACTCAAGCAGTCTTTTGGGGCGCTCAGAGTTCACAACACTTCTGATGGAGGACCAGGTACCCAGTTTCAGCTGGGTTGATTGAGGCAGTTACAAGCTAAGTCACTTGCCCAAGGTGACACCACTGATGTTGTGACGTCATTATGACGTCTTAATGATGTCAGCATCTCAGTGCAAGACAGGGAGTTCAAACCCTGAAAGCTTTTGCAATGCCAGCCGATCACCCATCCAACTACTGCCAGGGCACGACATTGCTTAATTTCTCAAGCAAATGATCAACATGCGATGCACGAGACCAATTCACCTCACAGTTTCAAAATCACGAGCCATCCTGACTACCAGAAAATTCAAGATTGATATCTCATGCATTGTCACATCCTTACTGATGTACTGCCTCAAGCCTCTCCCAACGATCAAATTTATTTGACAAAGTTGACTTTGTTCAGGTAAATTTAATGGTGTGGCCGTTACAGTTTGTTAACATTTTCTTTTATCAAACTACTTTGATGCATAGCCCTCCTGCTTTGACAAAGTTTTGAGAACATGTGACCAAATCTGTCCAATCAAAATACAGCTCTTCAAAAACAACAATCCTAGACAATAATAACATCTTTTCTTTGACTTCATTAACAAACAAGGTTAGACGACATTTTTAAACATGAAAAATGCAAAAATGTCACAAACATTGACAGATAAATTGAAAAATATTTAATAACGATGTTGGGATGTTTTTCTCTTACTTTTCTTGCCAAAACTTTGTCAAATGCATTTTTAATGGAAAGTTTGTCAAAATCGACTTTGTCAAATAAAATGACTGTTGGGAGAAGGTTTGACAATAACAATTTTTCAGCGATAACAGCTGCAAGATGCACACACACGTACAGTGCAAGCATTTAAAAACATCAATAGAAATATGCAACTGCAACAGATCTTTATGGGGCTGCTATTCCTTTGAAGTGAAACCATGTGGTTACCCAGAACGCTTGAATTCAAATTAATTCATCAAAAATTTAATTTAATTTTTTTGGGAATTCCATTAAAGTTTGGCTTCTACACAATTTCATAAATGCAGCCATCTAACCTAGATTAGCTTATCTAGACTGAATTACATAAGAATTTTGATCATACTACTCGCTCGAACTCTCCGAGACAAACCACAGACACAAAACACAGACTGCCAAATTATGGACATAGTCTGGTTGGGATCAGTCGGAATCTCTGAGACAAGACGAACACAAAACACAGACGGGCGACTGCCAAATTACAAAAGCTTATATAAACAATTAATCCCACGACTACATTTATTTAAAGTACCTACAAAGACAACTCAAATTATTTCCAAGGAAAATGTGAGACCCACAGGCAAAACAAGGTCTATAAAAGCAACAGGCAAATACGATCTGACAGCCTTCACGCCACACACAATGAGGGATAAGTTCTTAAAAGAAATTTATTACACTTGCCCCAATGTCTATCAGACAATCGACAGTTCAACTGTGACCTCTCTAATTTTAGAGGCCATCTTCTTCTGACCCCTTTGAACGGTCGGACTGGAGGACAGTAACCTTAGAGCTGTTGGTGGCAGAGGTGGGTTCCCAAACAAATCTTTGAGGGACTTCTACCCCACCTCCCGTCACAACACAAATTTATGAGGGTGTAATATCCTTACAAGAACCCCTGACTCCCCTTTGCCCTGGGAGATAGAAGGGGTCCTATCGGGGTATCATCACACCAGTTAAACAGCAGAAATAGACCTTAGAAAGACCCAAACAAAAGGGGAGAGCTCTGATGGTCACCTGAGATTAAAGGTGTCCCTGAGGCCATGATAGAAATAACGCCGAAATAAAATTGGGTGTCGGGTAGATCATTTCCAACATAATATATGACACGTAAAACTAAATTAATTGGTCTCAAATGTTCTGCACTTGATCCCCTTGCCACACAGGCAGTTCCAACACGTCCTTGGCAATAAACAGTTTTTATATCTTTCGTTACAAGCAAAGATTAGGCCATCGGCATCCTTTACTGGAAATTTGGAAATATAATTTTTATTCTACCACTACATAAATAAACAAATAAACCAGTAGAGAGATTTTCATCACAAATCAATATTATCTTCAAAAGGTGAAGAATATTAATCCTAAAAGTATCAAATTTATATAATTGTAACCTGATAGCTGGTCAGTAGCGAATCATGGGGTGGGGAAGTTTAGGAGGCATGAGCTCCCCCCCCCTCCCCTCACCTGACCCCCCAGCCAGGGTGATGTGTTTGAATACCTCTTATGATAAGGCATAGTACTATACAACTGTAGCATTTTCAAGTGGAATATTCCTACAGTTTAGGAAATGATCAAATACAACATAATCTATTTATTTGGGATTACATCTTCTTAAAAAGTAACTAGTGTGCTACTGTTGAAGTTGAGTCCCCTCCAGGATTCGAACCTGCGCCCCCAGGGTCAGGCACCCATCGCCAGCACTAAAGATCACCGATGTAAACCACTCAGCCACCGAGACTTCGCTAAAAACGAAGTTCAGAAATTGAGTTTTCTACACAGTCGACATTCAATACCCCCTGATAGATAATTGTCACATCTACAAAGGCCGATATGACAGAAAAATATTCAGTGTCAGTTTAGGAAATGATCAAATACAGCATCAATGAAATGTAATCCCAAATAAAACAAATTATATTGTATTTGATCACTGCCATAGTGTCAGAAAAGGGTATTGGCTTACTGCAATAGATTTTGGTAGGCTTGTTTCTGTGATGGGAGTTGGTTCTTTCTAAAATAGAGACATTTTTTTCCTACAGGGATAGGATTGAGAGAGATTTTTACTAGAAGGAATAGAAGGGAGGACTTTTGTCAAGACCCGGCATCAAGGCATAGAAAACTGAACATCTCATTCTAACATAGGTATCTCTGCTTAGCCCTGCCTCAGGCACAGCTAGGAAAGCATAGACTTTTGTCAAGACCCTAAGGCTGTAAAGGTCTTAAATATATGTACAATCAGAAGTAGATTATTATGCCTGGAACTATTTTGTCTTTCCTAGCTTCCCGAGGCAGGGCCAAGCAGAGCTGGCTATGTATGTATGTATGGTAGAGTATAGACTTTTGTCAAGTCCCTAAGTCACTTTTAATCGCTCTCTTGTTATTAATTGTAAATTGCTGTGTGTATCGGTA
>JAUELE010262651.1:0-10307 GCA_031471655.1 Diodora aspera | reverse complement strand
CTGGCAGGTGGTCAGACTCTGTGCGTGATACAACAGAAAGATCAACAATATTGTCAAAAACAGCAGTAGATGACATAAAATAATCAACAAGACTCGCACCAAGATGTGACACAAAAGTAAAACTACCTGTAGAATCAGAACGAGTCCTGCCATTCACAACATGAATATTTAATGTTTTACATATATCCAATAAACTGAGTTGACTACTAAAACACTAAAACACGCATGTAACAGTCACATGGCAAAACACGTTGGTGGCATCCGTGACCAGGAATTAGTAACCTATAACAGTGCCACACATAACATTTGAAGCCCAAGAAACTACAAGCAATCACTCAAGAAGATTCCTGGCACAAGGAAACGTGACAAAAGAGCGGAGAAAACAGTTGAAGACAAACCTTTGAAACTAAGGCAAAAATAAATAGAAGAAAATTTAAAAAATGATCTTAAAGCTTATTTATACAGTCGATCAGCTAGTAATTCAAACAACTTGCAAAGTTTATTTTCGTAAGATCAAAATAGAGTACAAAAGCTTGCCACTGAACCGGGTTGACTGGACCAAGTGACAGCCACTTTTGGTATATTTTGGGAGTGATTCCATGGCTGAAGAACGTATACCTAATTTCTGCAGATACTCTTATGGAAATATTCTGACTGAAACAGGTTACAACATTACTGGACATATCAAACCCTCAAATACTGTTGTTACAGAACTAAAAAAATACAAATAACAACAGAGCAAACCCGGATCCAGGGATCACCGGGGGCACGTTCAACCCCCCCCCCCCTTTAGTTCACATTTGTCTTGTTTTGTTAGCAGCAAACCAATTACCCCTAAAATATTAGAAAAACTCGTGAAATATACCGAGAACGCACCATTTTGCATGTTAATTTTTCAAAAAATTTTCAGGGGAGCACCCACGGGACACCCCTAGAAAATAATATCTTTCATCAACTATGTCCCCCCCCCCCCCTTCCTTGATGCATTCCTGCAGGGGAACAGAAAATTATTATACTCCAATCTGATAATAACTCGTACATACTTTCATACATTTTTGAAAATGCACATGTGCTATATGTATGTATTGTTGACTCCAGTTTCAATTCATGTATTTCAATCATATACAGTAAGGTCACAGGCTTATATAGTAGCCTACATAAATGCATCGCATGGTATATAAACACTGACACATTTTGTTGAACCTTCTTTCTTTGGCTTGACAGCAAAGTAATAAATTTATCTAAACTTGGGTATTCGTAATAATATTTTTCTATATGTTTTATAAAAAATGATATTCATCTTCAATTTCATTTAAATTACAGTAGCCACATAGCCTTTGTTGTCTAGGTTGTGTCCTATGTCTGCCATCTTCAATCACTAATCTATGAGATCCACATCTGAATCATGCTAACGCTGTTTAAAATGTTCTCACATTTATATTTAAAAGGCAACGCGCTCATACTTATCTGATTTAAAACGCCTATAATACATAGGCTACATTTGTTCGAGAAACAAAACAGAGTTCCAATTCTGATAAAACCTATCTATGAGAGTCTGTTTTATTTGTAACTACAAAACACTGAGTGAGATGTAGTATGTTTTAACAGTGTACACCATTCTTAATGCATATAATATATATATATTAACAACATAATAAATTATTATACTTCCAAGTAATCTTGTTTCTGGCATATCTGAAAAATATATCCAATACTCAGTAATTATTGTAGATATTTGCTGCAAATAAAACATGCTAAAAATAGGTACTTGTAAGCTGACTATAGAAATTATTCATCATATTCTTTTCAAATGCTCTTATTCGTTTCCGCTGCAGAATCCTACTTTTAACTCAAAGTAACAAAAGTAGGACACGGTGGGTTTTGTAAGTATACGAGCAGACGTTCAACTTTCCGTTCCAGTTCTAAAAGCTTTCAGCTGAAGAACTTATTTAATTATTTGTTCGTCATCAAGAGGACAAATGTCATCGCTTTGATTGCTTCTTACTAGACTAATTGAAAAGAATATTACATAAACGCTATTTACCTTAGCCAGAACTGAAAATTGTGCGCGAAAACTGAGGTACTTATTTAACGACACATGTTCCATGAATGAACTGTCACATGTATTTTGTTGAATTCTTCACAAAAATTTGAAGACATGACTAATCTGTTCCATGTTCTTGTCGTTTCATCAAAAATATGTCCGATCCACACGCATCTAGAAAGTCTGTTGTCGATTCTATGTGTGTACAGTCTAGTAGGCTAGTACTAGTAGCCCCCCTAGCCGAGTTTCTGACCCTAAACAGTGACTAGGCCTATAATATGTTTTGGTGGTCACTCTAGGGCCAGAGGAAATTGGCATACAAAAACTGTCATTTGCCGACCCTTGGCTGGTGTCGCAATGGGGTACCTGCCAGACAAGTTCAATTACTGAAGAAATGTGTTGTCTGCATACTTGTGTGGAATATAAGTCTTCCTGCATAATTTTGTACAGTAAAACATGTTTATAACGAACTCCAAGGGACCAAGGAAATTAGTTCGCTATAGCCGTAGTTCGCTATATATAAAATGTCCGCCTTTTGGAAAGGTTCACATGGACGAATTCTGTCGAGTTGAGAGACAAACAAACGCAAATCCATATGTTCAGTTGCACTTTGCGATGAAAGAAATTCTTTTAATGTCTGTAAATCAGAATTTGCATCGGCAAAAGTTGGAGGAACAGTCTCATTTACACACTCTTCTTCTGGCTCTTCGTTCTCAGCTGCTGTAATACCATCACGTTTTTCTGAGTTCGCTATACAGGTTGGTAATTACGCACAGTTGAGCAGATTGGGGATGTGAAATCAGTTGTTATATCTGTAAATTCGCTATATCCAGTTCGTTACTCGCATATTTTTTCAATGATAACATATAGAGATGCAGTCGGGACTTTGAAATTAGTTCGTTATATCCGTTAGTTCGCTACATCCATGTTCGCTATAAACACGTTCTACTGTACTTCTGCCGATGTCTTATTGTATTGTTATTGTACATGTATTTGCTATATCAGGACTTTGAAACTTCCTATATCAGGAATTTGAAACTTGTGGCATCCATCTTGATTTTTGCAAGTCCTGATATATAAAATGCGTGCAAAATAACAATACAATAAGACAGTATTTTTCAGTAATTGAACCTTTCTGGCAGGTTCCCCATTGCAACACCAGCCATCGGTTGACAAATGACAGTTTCGTATGCCAATTTCCTCTGGCCCAAGAGTGACTATACCTTATCACCAAAATATATTATAGTCACTATCTAAGGCCAGACACTCCGGCTATTCAAAGCTATGACCTTGAGGTTTGACAGGATTGAAAGTGTCTTACAGAGTCTTGATAAAACTTTGATTCAACTTTTACCATCTTGATCATAAACCCGATATACAAAGTATCGACCTGAAACGCTGAGCTGGGAAAATGTGCAGTGTTCATTTAAGGCTATAACCTTAAGTAAAGTTTCCCCCTTAGGGTTAATAGTGCTGACAGAAACTCTGGATAATTATGTGGTTCAAGTGTTGGTTAACGATTAGCGGTTATCGTGGAAAAACCTCTCACATGTTTGATGATGCTCACACTTCTAATTCATGTCCAGCTTGCGATATTGATTCATTTTGGCATGATACAAATTTGCAAAGATTCCTTTTGCGACCGGGGTTTGTGCGATTCCTGGTTTCCCGAAGCACCAAGCTGTGGAGTAATGCATGACATCCGCCAGGACCACAAGTGACATGCTTTTTTTGTCAGAGCAAATCTTGAGTACACACTGACTCACTAGAGGAACAACTTTTCAGAGACAAACTCGCAGAGTAAATTGCGATGCTGTATTTCTGAATGGATTAGGCAGACAAATTACAGGAGTTATTCAAAAACAATTTTTTTTATAATTTCAACGTGTTAAATTGAGTAAAAAGTATTTGTTGACACTTTGGGAAAATTTGGATAAAATTATTAAAAGAAATGTTTTAAGAAATTCGTATGACAGCTGTTTCAAGTAATGTCTGTATGTCTTCATTTGAAAAGTTAAATAAAATCTTTAGGTGTTTTAAATGAAAATAACTGAAATATATAATTTTAAATCAGGATTTTCATACTTGAAGCTTTTGTCTGTGAGTTTTTATCATAATATTTATACACCAAAAATACAAATGTGTTTGTCCCAAGATCAGGATTGTTTTCGGTGTTTTGAGCTCCAGCGTTGATACAACAAACTACAAAAGGAATATCAAAGCCTCTTAGTCTGAGAATTGGGGATGACCTAAATATGGAACCAGACAGTTATGGATTTTTCATGACTTTCTGTATTCTATGAGAGTAGTGACAGGCCGTATTTCCAGAACACCGATTTGTCAGTGGATGATAGATCACTTACTGATTTCTCCCAATTTAAAAAAAAATATATATAAAAAAACTGGCATCAGATGGAAGAAGAACTTGAGAATTATCTGAAAATTATTTTGCAAGACCCATGATCAATATTTTTTTCACAATATTATGTTTTAGGAAAATAGGATTAAGGACAGTGAGAAGCATCATGGGAAATGCTCCTTAAGTTTCTGGCAATAACTCTCAAACATATTGATCTAGTAGTTGAATAAATGGCCCTATTAATGTTTATCGTCAGATGTCTTCAGTTTTAGATAACTTTCCTCGTATTTATTTTAGCTTGATATCAGATGTTTCAATTGTGTGGTTGGGAATTGTATTTGGTCTGTTAATCTAATTTTTAGTCATGTAGTTTGTGAGGCAACTATAGATTCAGTCTGTTTGACAGACAGTGTAATATTCTTTCAGACTTTCAGACTTGTTGAGACTGTAAGTCTAGGGATACCTGATGACATTTGGAATGGGATACAACTGAGTTTATATATGTCAAGAAAAATACTACTCAAAAGAAGTTAAGGGTCAAACACAGCACTTGATAATACTATTTTATTTTCAAGAAGCAGTGCATCGGAAATCCACATTATACCATGTTGACACACATCACATGCCATAGATATATGGAATATTTGCCATAGATATAGGATCCTCTCTTTCAGAATTGTCAAAATGTGATGAAATTTTCTGCATAAACTTATTCTGCTGTGAGAACATAATTTTTATAGAGCTCTTTGTCATCTTGGATAAGCAAGATAAGCACGTCTAGGATAAGCACGTCTAGGTCAAGCAGTGAAGCATATGGATTGGAGCCTGTAGAAGCCAGTCTACTGAAGAAACATATTAGAAAATGAAGATTAAACATTTCATAATTTTAATCTCACATGCCTCGTACAAAATCCTGTCCATGTAAGGTCAGTCACTGGACCGTCTAAGATTGCTTTGATATTATCACATGCCCAGGTCAGTTCAGCTGAACAAATAAGACTACTCTCCAAACAACCAATTATCACCATTAATTTCCTTATACTATTTGTGTGACAACTGACTGTTTTTGACATAATTCAATTACATTAGATGAGGCGGTGCCAGAGATGATGCTAATATTGTTTATCTAGAGACTTTGGTGTTGCCAGATAATACAAATTGGTTTTATAGAGCTTTGATGTCAACGGGATCATTGGAAGTGTGAAATTCCAACATGTTCCTGCATTGTTAGCAGAGTCATCTGGCAAACTGTTGCCATAGTTTTCTTGAAAAATAACAATCCAGCTTTTTTATCATTGTTTCTTTGAATGTGATAGCAGGTGTAGTGAAGTTCATTAATTGCAGGGCTCGAAAAATTTCAAAGATCCTACTTGTCCTGCAGGGCGAGTGCTTTCCAATATGTACTAGTCCTGCCAAATTGTTGCTTGTCCTGTCTTTACTTACAGCAACTTTTCTAAAAAGAGTACCTATTGTGAATAAAACAAATTTAGTAAAATGAGACTTGTAATTTGCATTTAATGATCATTTATGAGTTGAAATTAACTCTGTTCTGTGGTAAACACTGCAAATTACATTAAAACACTATTTGGGAGTATTGATTAATTTCAGAAAGTCACTCGCCCTACAGGACGAGTATTTCCAATGTTTTACTCGCTCTGCATCAGATTCTGGTCATCAATACGAGTGGAAGATTGGATTTTTCGAGCCCTGAATTGGGTTGATAAGTAGTAGCAGTATTATAGATAATGATTGTAATGGTTACCTTAGAGACAGCAGTTGACCTGTAAAGAGGAAGATAATATTTTCTGCTTTCTTTCGAGTTTTGATTTTGCATGACAGTTTTCATCAGTTTTTTTCGCTGCAAAAAAATTAATATTCCCCCCAAGGCGACCCATAAAAATATTTGTCTGACCATTTCTAACCAGAACTAAAAATATTGGGTACCGTAAGTGAGTAGGTTAATTATTTTTTCCTCCAAGAATTGTGAATGTGTGATTTTACAAAGTGTAAAAAAGACTTTCCTCAATGAGCCCAAAATTTGTATCCAATGTTAAAAAGGTTTTGTCATGATGCCCAACTGGCTTT
The DNA here is from genome assembly GCA_031471655.1 of Diodora aspera. Classification (NCBI taxonomy): domain Eukaryota; kingdom Metazoa; phylum Mollusca; class Gastropoda; order Lepetellida; family Fissurellidae; genus Diodora; species Diodora aspera. The sequence continues at coordinate 3,819 of JAUELE010262651.1, read as the reverse complement.
CCATTTCTAGTGCTGACAAAATGTCAAGTGCATGTTTCCACATGTACACATCTGAGGTGGTGTAAGCTCAAAACAGTACAAAAGCTTTATTTTTAAAAGCGAGAAATATTTTGAGTAGGGGCATTTATAGATGGGTCATTCGAAAATAGTTAAACAAACAATATTTCTTGTTGTAACTCAATTGATCTGGAAATCGTAATAATGTTTTGGAAAGGCAAGCATCAGAACGATGCACAATTTTGTGGAAAAAGGCTTTGGATGTTGGTATCTTAAAGCAAAAACGTTTTTGAGGTCTTTAATTTGACAGTAATTTTTTCTGGATAACATTACTAAAGGAATTACATTAGGAATTGACCTACCTAATTATGAAAACTGAGATTATGAGGAAATATGAACTTTCATTTATGACAATTGTCATGTTAATATTAGTTCAACAATGTTAAAGGTCTATGTAACCCAAGAGGTCTACGAAGACGTTTAACATTGTTAAACTAAAGTTAATATATAAAACTGTTGGTATTGTATTGGAGCCATGTCCGATGTACCTAGTCACTTTGCTTTCCTGGAACCGATGAACCAAAAAAATTACTCGAACATTGCATTCCAGTTTGATTTTATCAAGCTTACCGGTAGTAGATAAAACTGATTTAAATATTTTTGTAATTATCCTGAACATCGATGCAAGAAGGTACCAACAGATCTCAATAATCTGTTGGAGTTTTTATCTCTCTCTCGTGATTTTTGTTCACAGAAAAAGAGTATCAAGAAGACAAAGGAGTTTCTCTCCAAGATCTACCCTCAACTCTTCGAATATGCGCTGATGGTCGGTCTTCGTCCAGTGTCTGGCTCAGCTGGTTACAAACCCTACGTCATTCACAAGTTTCCTGAAACTGTAAGGAAAATTCTGATATTTATTAAAGCTTTTAACTGATTTAGCACACTTTATTGATTCAGATACTATTGCTATTATTACTACTTTTGATTTTTAACATCTTTACGGCTTGATGTTTTTATTACACGAGTAGCCTAAATTGAACAATCTTTTAGTGCCTATACTTAGGCTTCAATACGTTACCTCCTTTTGCACTTTCAAATTTATTGCCACACCTGAAATAATCCAAAGTGAATCATCCCTTTAAGAATACTGACAAATAAGGAAAAGCTAAACGTTTCCTTGTAGAATGGATGTCAACCTGTATTGTTGTTAACTTTATTACTGTTCACTCGGGAGATAATAACACAAATTTTAACAGTGCATGAGCTGGTAGAACATGATGATTTTGTCCTGCTCCATGGTTGAGAAATATTTATTGTGTATTAACATAATCTAGTTTAAAACAACCCTAAGTTAGGCTAGATGGTTCCATATGATATTGTGTGCTTTAGAAACCAGTCAGTTGAAGTACATGCACAAAAAATACATTTAAATATGTTGTAGATTCATTTTTAGGCTAACAGTTTTTCAGTGGTCTTATTTTCAAAACAAGAAGTATTGTGTTGAAATTGAACCTTTTTTCTGCATTTTCATTGAATTATCTCCCCTTGTCTGCATTGTCATTCAAGTTATCTCTCCCTGTTTCATTCAAGTTGTTTCCCCTTTTCATGCAGTTATGTTCAGATTATCTTCCCTTTCCTGCATCTAAATTATCTCCCCTTTCCCTCTATTTCCATTCAAGTTTTTTCCCCTTTTCTTGCATTTTCATTAAAATTATCTCCCTTCTCTTTAATTTGCTCTCTCTTTTAATAAACTCGTACAGCAATTAATCAATTATTGCCGCAAACAAAAACAAGTTTATATTCAGGGTAGAAATCTCATTTGTTAATGTTCTGGAAGATCGGTATAAATTTCTTACTTTTTTCATTTGAAATTATAACACTGTGGCTTGCACAATTAAATAGCTCTCGGCTGTCTGTCTGTTGTGTTTGCTTGCTTTATTTTCTTTAGTCATGTCCATTTCAGTCTGAAGAAAGGGTAAGTGTCAATTTCTGGGTCACGGGTGCACTTTCATAAACAATTTCTCAATTTCTGACTGATTTCACATTCATGCCACATTATATATTTGCATTTACATTTTCTTGGAAATCTTTAGTTTTTTCTAAGTTTTACACCCTATAAAAATCACAGCCAAAATATTTAAGAGACATGGCGTCATTAATACATGCGATGGGAGAGATATTGTCATTTTCACTGTATCATGATGATGATGATTTCTTTGCATGCATGCAGTCTATATCAATTGTTTTGTGTTTATTTAATCATAACATTGAAATATGCATGTGACTCAATGGGGTGGACTCGTTTCAGTTTCTTTTTCAAAGTATTTAATACTTTCAGCTGCTGTGTTTTAATTAATTAGATTTATGACAAATTAACTGCTTGGCCAATATATATATATATATATATATATACATGTACACATAAAAACATATAACAGGATATTTAAAAAAATGGAGTAACTGCGCATAAGGTGATTTTTAACAATCCACACATCAGGTTTTCATGCATGCTTAAAACGTGTTTATCTGGGATTTTATATTACCTAAAATTAAATCAATTTTTTGAATTACTTCCACACATAATTTAAACACAAAAAAAGCAACTAGGAGGTCAAGTTTTCTTGCAAATAGTTCATGAAAAGCAAATTCTGATGCAAATAAATAAATACATAAATACATTTTAAAATATAGTTAATGAAAAGGCAAATTCTGATGTAAATAAATAAATAAAAAAATAAAAAAATAAATATATAAAAAAGATAGTTCATAAAAAGCAAATTCTGATGCAAATAAATAAATAAATAAAATAGTTCATAAAAAGTAAATTCTGATGCAAATAAATAAATAAATACATTTGTGCAGACGGAAAAGGATTTCTGTTGCTCTCTCTTCTCTTTCTCTTATTGAGCTGTCATATGTCTTCATGCTCATTTCACATGTTATACTGGATTTCCCCATCAGCGTTAGTTCATGTCCATAACAATGATATTTCAAGTACATTTTTTACATCCACTCATCTTTATTCTCAAACAGCGTGCATACAAAGTAGGTCAGGATGGCAACTTGTTTGCCTGTACTGGAATGGTAAGTAAACAGGATGTTGTAGATACATTCAGATGTAGTTGGAATGATCTTGCTGATCCTGAATCTTTTGTTGAAAACATATATATATTGAATGCTTGCTTTGCGTTAATTTTTATTGGTATGATTTCCGGAGTATATTGTGTATATTGAATGTAAATATTGTCATACAACTGTATCATTTAGATCCTCTTTGTGAACTGTGGGTATAATAATAAGTTTATTACAAAATTAGTTGGTTTTTTTTTGTATTGAATGTTAATATTGTAAAAAGTATGTTTTATGGAAAGTATCACTGACATACTCACTTGATTTTATTATAGACCATGTGGATAAAGGGGAAATTTAAATTGAATAAGATGTTGGATGTTCTCTCTGTTTCCACATTTACATAACATTTATTCTTCAGTACAATGAGAGTTCTTTTAAATAAGAATGACCATTAAGATATTAAGTTATGAATATTGAACTCGAAGTTGTGGGAGGAAATGATTGCAGGTCCCAGATAGCACAGTGGGTTGTACATCATTTAGGTCCAATGATTTTTGGTGATCGCAGTAAACAGACAGAATTCACAGAATACCTTGTCTGAAACTGAATCCATAACTTGAAATGGAAAATAGATTTTCACCACTGTTTTTAGTATTAAAACTGTTAAAATCGAAATGATTAATTATTTTATTATTATAATCGATAAAATTTAAGCGTTTGAACTAAACGAGGAAAGAGATTTGTGTCTGT
>JAUELE010262640.1:0-10307 GCA_031471655.1 Diodora aspera | reverse complement strand
GACGGGTGGGGGGGGGGGGGGGGGGTGGTGGGTGCGGTATTAGGTTCCCCGACAGAAGGGATGTAGCCCCCCCCCCCGCTGCACTAAACACCCAATCAAAACGGGTACATTGTTGTCCCACGACGGTTGGCAAGAGTGGATAACAAAATGGCATAATCTATTTTGAGAATAAAGTGTTACAGTATTAACTAAACTGACGATCACAAGTAAGTCAATCCAAACGATATTTTTGTGATAAGCAATCTACCCCTAATACTGTTTGAGAACGATCCTGTCGATTTTTGAGTCATGAGTTTTGTGTATATCATGATAAGTTTTGACAGTTATGACATATTTTAAAGTAGACATAATTATCTTCAAATAAATCCTGACCTCAAAGATAAAGTCAGTTGATACGCTTTTCGACACGAAGTCACAAAGAAATCCTTATTTACAACACTTACAATCGATTTCATATAGCTTGTGACCTAGAGATTTCTTAGCGTTGATCAGATTGATGTAGGTAATAGCGGAAATGCTAATGCAACAAACCTTTCACGTAGTTGATTAAAAATCACGAAATTTGGAACAAAGCGATAAGAACGTATTGATTAGCTTTTGAGTGATCAGTTTACATTTAGTTATTTCCAAGACCACTTCGTTCGAAACGGAAATGGGATGTCGAGTCCATGCTGGAGGAAATGCTGTTCATCTTTATCAGAACATCAGCATCGTTTCTAATTTAAAATAAAATCCAAAATCTGAATCCTCCAGAGCACCTTCATTGCTTGATTCTAAGCTTACTCCCAAAATGTCTGGATTGGAGTATCTTCAATATACCAACATAACGAAATCTAAAGTCGAAATCTAAAGGTCAAGCGATGCTATTGTCTAATTGTACCTGAGAGGTACATGCCAAGTAAATCCGAGGATGTCCGCAAAGAGCAGGAATCCAGTACGACCGCCTGGGATTTACAGTGCAAAGACGGATCGAAGATTTTCGAGATGAGTGGGTCAGAGCAGCAAGACTATGTCGTGTTGGAGAGCGATTTTAGTAATCTGTATATGACTTTAAGCGTAAATGGGTAATCATGGCGACCTACTTTATTACGCCAGGTCACGAACATTTCCATGAATCAGATTTCCGTTTGAATTAAACTGAAGTTCTGACAGTTTTCCACTGACATGTGCTGATGGTAGATGATGTTTTACGTTGTAGGGGCAATATTTATGTTATAACTCAACGTGATATGCAGGCTTCACACCGATTAAGATTAAAGAGCTCAATAGAAAGAACTATGAATACATAAGATCCCCAATGTCTCGCCTTCTGAAACACGCATTGAGTTATCGAGGTTCTATCCCAACTGCAACATCACGCCAGTTCCCAGAAGCGCCAGTCCTTACTTTAAACATGTGCTGGACAAATGAATCAGGTTTTTGTGAGGTGTGGGTGCCCTGTCAGACATATGTATGCGAAATTGGCATTCATTGCCATCTATCGATCTTCAGAACTCTCAATGGCGTCTGTGCCAGGCCATGAAAAGCACAAGCAAGCTCATTGTAAATATTGATGTCGTATAAAAGACGAGTTCTAGGACTCTGTGACCAATGATGATAGTTCCTATTGTCTGAAGGAGATGGTTGTCTTCTTCGTGACGTGAAATAATCCTTCATTTTCCAAGTCTATTTAAATGACCTTTTTTTCTTGGTTTCACATCAGCTTTCTTGTCCCCCTACAATCTGAAACAAGGAACCAACCCAAATAATGAAACAACAGATTAGTCATGTCGTCATACTAATGTGTGTGTTTTACACCATGAGCTCAGTTTTGGTATTCTGGTTCGTGCAATTAATAAAACACATTTAACTGATGCAAACAATGTGTGACCATTGAACTCTAAAAAGGAAGATTGAGTGACCTTGTTTTGGATTACGAGATGTTGGAAATTATGCATCAGGCCCTGGCATTTAAAGTTATATTGGTACTGAGGCGCAAGGTTTCTTCTCAAGCTGGCGAGTGTATGGCATCACGTTTATTCATCATGACCTCTTTTTCTGGCATTGACGTGAATTAGGATCAATTTTTCAAGCTCACCTTCTTTTTCTATGAACAATAGGCATGTCACGGTAAAAAGCTTGGACCCAAACAACTTTCCGTAAACAGAAGTTAAAATTAGTAACTCTTAATCCAAGTGTGTTTCTGTGGGATGTGTTTAATATCACGCTGCTATTGTTTAGGTATATATGTTCAAATATGGTCGCCACTACCACCTTTTTGTGTTTGAATCACAATAGTAAATTTCAAACTAAAGAGCGGATTCTTTATTCAGTTAGGAACTATTCAATATTAGAAAACACAAAAATGAAAAACTGCTTTCTGCAACATAGAAAATGTTAGTATCTTTGAGATGCGTATGTTAACATTCTGTGAAGCTTGGGCCAACAGAGAAGTGTTTTCAATTACATGACATGTGTTAATGTGTGCATGAAAATGGTATTCTTCAAAACACAGCTGATTTCAGAATAAATGTTACAATGCTTTCAATACTCTATCAGGATATATTGTGCAACATTTTTCATGTTTTTAGCAAAACACATTTCGACTGGGTTTCCTTCTTTTTAGATCGGTTGCGATTACGCACCCATAATGAACGTTTTGAGCTAAAAGTAGAAGACTGCGTAAACACTGGGTTTCATACGACTACACGAAATTCTGCTGCAGCTGACCCATGTAGAATACAACAAATAAACGTTCTCCAAGACACTGCATGGCTTCTTTGACGCTTCATTATCTGCATTAGACTGACTGAGGGCCCTATAGAAGTCCCACCATCTCAGAATCCACTGTCAAATTAAGAACTTGAACAACAGACAGTTTCATTGAAATCTGGATAAGTAAAATTTCAAGGGACCCTGTTTTTGTTTTACTTATTCCATATTTTACTGCGCAGAACCCAGCCAAGCAGTCAGAATGAGAAACGACGACAAAAAAAAAGACATGAAATTACCGGGCTTGTTCGAAGGTTAGTCTCCATCAGTTTGCACACAGACACATTGAGAACCACTCAAGTCTTTACAAACAATAATTATTGCAATACAAGCAACCGTAGTGAAAACACTATAAGCTGGATAGTGTGTTGAATTAATTAGTGGTAATTGGGATGACCACTTGCGTATTTTATTCATCTCATGGGATTTGCTCACTTTATTGATTGAAGGGACACTGAAAATCATTTTAGTTATGCGGAATGTTTATTTAAGCGATTTTACTTATTGGTATTAAAAAAAATGATAAATAAAAAAAAACAAAACACGCAGGGACCACCGAACATGTTTCCCTTATCCGGATTTTACTGTATATATATATATATATATATATATATATATTTACTTTTATGTAGTCCTTTTGTGGTGGTTCGGTTCATTTTGTTTTGCCTGAAATGGCTATCATCGATATTTTAACTGTATTTACCACCTCGATTTGGTGGCCCTTTTCGTGATGGTTAGCTAAAGTAACGGCTGCAAGTCAACCGCCCCAGGAAGGATTCGAACTCACAACCCAGCCCCCTAACAACTGCAGCTGTGACTGCAGGCCGGTGATTTCGTTGTCCAAAACACGCAGCAGAAATTATGAGTAGAAATTATTCGTATGATGCACAGCAACAGCCGAATACTGGTGCACGTAAGCACTTTAGTCTATCTAATAGACTAATATACATTCATTTGGTTCTGTCGGGACCGGTTCTCAATGCTTCAATTTGTTTCTGCATTATATGAAACCAATATTCACGTAAAGGCATCTATTTTCTCACTTGTTTTCCGTTAAAGAAGAGTTTTGCTTAATTTGTTAAGAAAATTAAATCAAAACGCGCATGTGCATTGATCCAAATCTTTATTGCTCCGAGTTGCCTGCATTATTGCTGTGGTAAATGGATGTCCAAAGAAACTATGCAAGAGATGTGTGCGTGTCTTTCATGATTACTCACATGGGCGTGTGGAAAAGTTTGATAACAAAGTTTTCGTGAAACATTCATAAGTGAATTCCTCAAATTAACTTTACGTTAAGGTATTAAATTGATTATTCAAATGGTAATAATTGGGTTTGAATTCACACCTCCACCTTACATCTATAAAAATCAACATATAATCAAGCAGGAAGTGATGCTAAATTGGAAAGCTAAATATACACAGGTCACATCCTGTTAGATAAAAAGATGTTAACTCGGATTAAACAAGTTGTTTGTCTCTCACTAATTATTCTAAGTGAAACGAATGCAACGAACATTTTGTACAACATGGTACACTCCCTCGCTGGAACTGTCATGTATTTTTATACATAGCGTTAAAAATACTAATTGAATATATTCTCATTGTTAATGTAATGCAATTCTATCAAATATACAGACCTAACTGAAGCGTCAGTTCATGCAAACAGAAGCCGTTGAAGAATATGTATTATAATGAAATTGCAGATGCATGTGTATTATTAGTTCGATGCGCCCGCAGTTGATTCAAGAGTATATCCTTTGTTTATCACATAGTGTTTGATTCAATATTATGCCTTTGGTTATCACATAGTGCTCGATCCAAGAGTATACCCTTTGGTTATGACAGATTGTTTGATTCAAGAGTAAAAAATGTTGCAATGACAGATTGTTTGATTCAAATGTATATTATTTGGTTACGACAGATTGTTTGATCCAAAGTTGAATCTTTTGGCTATCCCAGATTCTTTAATTCAAGGGTATATCTTTTGGTTATCACATAGTGTTTGATTAAAAAGTATACCCTTTGGTTATGACAGAGTGTTTGATGCAAGAGTATTCAATTTGTAATGACAGATTGTTTGATTCAAATGTATACCCTTTGGTTATGACAGATTGTTTGATCCAAAGGTGAATCTTTTGGCCATCCCAGATTCTTTAATTCAAGAGTATATCTTTTGGTTATCACATAGTGTTTGATTAAAAAGTATACCCTTTGGTTATGACAGAGTGTTTGATTCAAGAGTATTCAATTTGTAATGACAGATTGTTTGATTCAAATGTATCCTTTGGTTATTACAGAGTGTAACAGTCTTTGATGGATACGAGTAATGACCAACATGAGTTACACGTTACACAGGTCGTGATCAGATCCCAAGCAGACCATGCCAGTGCTATTTTACTTGACCGAAAACGGGTGTTATGACGTCAACAATTTTTACAAATCGCAATAAACATGAGCACTCTGCTAATATCACTCCTAGTTTCCTTGCTTAGCGTAAGAAGTAAACTATGAAAGACAAGATAAGATCACACTTTTACTGCATGTTTTTGAAGGCGTCAGAGTTCATCATTTTGTTTCTCTATGGCCTTAAGCTCATAATATTCTTGACAAATTGCGCGACAGGGTAAAGCTGACAACGTACCATAGACGTAACATGTTGTAAGCATGAACGTCACAATAATGTCGAGTTGTGTTTAGGGTTGGCATCACTGCTGCTCTCATAACGTATGCCATAATAATGCTCTCTCAGCAAAATGTGGAACGAATCTCGATTGTAAAAATGGCTATGTCTCAAAATATATTTTTTTAGATATTACTTTGCTATCTTTTGTGCACAATGCAAGCTCAGCATTCGAATGTATTTTTAATCATCAAATTGACGTGAATTCAAATTTAATTACGTATACTAAAGAATTATATGTCTTTGCCAAGTAACTTGTCCATTACGTTGAGTGGTTACATTACTCAACTAAGATGTTCTGTGCAAAAGCATGATCGTATCGTTTAGAAACTAAGACGAGGCAACTTCACTGCTGTCGGTGTGAGAATTGTATACACTTTGTTTGGGCATACATTCTTACAATATATGATTTACAGTTTATATTATTTACTACACATAAAGAGCATCAGACCTATTTCGCTTTCGGGAGCACGTGTTAAAGTCAAAACCATTTTGTAATCCTACTTTCAGGCTCAGTAGAACTGCGTACTCATTACCATAGATGCATGAACTTTTCAACAAAATCTGTGAAACGTACGGAAGCCCAATCATGCTATAGAATAAGTTGTGTTCATCTGGCGACAGCCACTTAGCTATGCGCGTCAGGCTTAAGGTGGCGACTGCCAGATAAAGTATGTATGCACGATTTGACATCCGTATTTTTCTACTAACATGAATGCTTATATGTTGATCCGAAGCCTGAACATTGGTAGACCCTGACCATGGCTTCTGTATAATGAGTCCCGTACAGGCATGACGTCAAAAGAAGGTTTTCTTTTCATTATGAATTTTTTGTTTGTTTCTTTTTGAGTAAAGCATTTAGGCTCTCCATTCGTATATGGCCATAACACGAACTGGCTGTATAAGAGGAGATTTGGTTCAATTAACATCATGTTTAAAATGGAATTTTCGGGATCCAGTCAAGACCCTGAGTCAAGGCACAGAATACGGAACATCTTACTCTGACAAAACCCTCTCTGCTTGGTCCTGCGAGGCACTGCTATGAAAGGATATATGTAGTCCCATGAATGATTTGCATATATTTAATGAACTTTACAGCATTACGGTCTTGACAAACGTCTAGGAACTGAGATCCTGTATTGTCAGCGGTTGTAAAGGCAATTGGCTATTATGCTGAGTTGTGGGTTGTAGGCTGAGTATAAGGATGAAAGATGATGTAAAACATGTTAATAGTCTCTTTTCGCGAAACGGTCACAATTAGACGAAACGGGGACATATATTTGGTCCAAGCGGTGACACATTTTGGATACAACGGTGACAACAAATGATATATATATATATCCATCGATCATTGCACTGAATTGTCCGTAGATTTTCGCCAAGTTTGGCATGTGGCCATTTTGGCTTGTCGCAGTTTTAGCTACTACCCACAACACGGTGACGTCACCAAAATGGGGAACGTATAGCAATTAATTGTTGAGTTCGAGTAAGTAAACTTTTCGGCGAATAAACTGTAGTTAACCGTCCATTATTTGCAGTAGGATTTAGCCGTTATGTAATTAATGTTTCGATGTTTTAGTCAGACCGACATTTTGGTCAAACTCGAAGTAAAAATTTGTTAATGTCCTCGCACGCCTTTTAAGTCTTTGTTTGCCTACAATTTTACGATCGCCAAAATAATTACTGAAAATATTTGTTGGCTGTCTCTGATAGTCTGAAATATGTCTTACGTGGGCAGCTCCCGATCGTGTTGCGATCGTGTCGCCTGTCACACATGTAGCCTATATGGAAACCAGGCATAAGCCTACTGGAACATTGGCCACTGACTACAGTGTTTTTTTCTCCACAGAACTGTATCCAGCTGTATTGTTTAAGGCAACCACAGCCAAGCTCGTCTCCGGAGGGAAAATCGTTTTCAGTCACATTGAGTTACACACAGGAAATGTATACAACAGCAGAACAGGGGCCTTCAAGGCCCCAAGCACAGGTATTATTTTCGATGGGTGACCGGTAGCACTGTGTAAACCTCTGAGTTTCAGAAATTGGCTGAAATATTGTCCATGCTACATAAAACAGCAAGTTAAAGGTTTCATACTGCCACACAGGTTGTATCGCACACTTGTTTAGGGAACTTGCTCCGTGGCGATAATAAGGAGACACATTGAGCCACATGTCACGCACTAGGTCCCTGCTCAAAGTGTTCCACATTTATTGTCATTGAAACCATCTACAATCCATATGTCTCGGCTGTCAGTGGCGTCAAGGTTCTCATAACAGTACCATCTCTCAAACCAGGTACCTTACTTCAGCTTGGTTGAATGAGGCAATTAACCAACAAAGCCACTTGCACAAGGTGACACCAATAACATCGTAGAGTATCTGTGTGAGGCAGGGCGAACCTTTGAGAGCTTTACCACTCGAGCGAAGACACCCATTGAACTGTACTATCCGGACACTGCGTTGCTTAACTGTCCATTTCTGTATTTTCTATAAACTGGCAAGTTGAGGTACATTTCAGGTTGAACAGACGATAATTAGGATATCTAGACCTGATATCTTATGTACCTGACCATGACTGAAAGAACATGTTTACTACAGTTTCTTTGAAAATCTTAAGGAACGAAAATTTTCATTTTGTGTTATCCACACAAAACCAAAACCGTGTGTTAAATAATAAATGTCGAATATTTGCTACATAATTATTAAAGCCACACTCGTCACTAGTCACTAGTAACATACTATAAGACCTTTTAGGAATCCGTGAATTATCAATTTCTGTAAGTTTTAATCAGTACTGAACTGCTGTGCACATTGAATCTATATAGACTGGGTGTCGTCCCATTAAAGTTGCACCATATACAATGTTATTTGGCGTTTGTAAACAGACATAAAGCAATATCTTGGTCGCTCAACATTCTGTCCCATATAACAGAATACGTTTGGTGGTGGAGGTGGTGATGGTGGTAAGTTTAGGGTGACTCGGGCCTAAGAGGCCCATTTATACTTGTTTTGTTTTGTTTCAACGTGACTTTCAGTCATTGTTTTCGACTATATCGTCACAGTGGTTACAGAGGGCTCCCCTCTCCAGGAAATACGACAGTGACCCGGGCGGGATTCGAACTCGGAACCCCACGCCTCATTTATACTTGATCTGCATTTAGAGTTAGCTCCCTCATGTTTCACTAAGGGCACATGACTCTCAAAGCTGAGATGATGTTTTACGCTGCAAGAAACTTCGTGCAGTCATAAACCAACGTGAATGGCGCACAAAGGAAAGCACGCACTTCATGAGAGAGTTCGATAGAAAGAAAAGTGAAAGCACAAGATCAACGCAAAAGCCGCCAGGCCCGGATCCCCCTCCCCAGCTTAGCTCGTCCTTTTAAATTTGTTTTGCCATCAGCACCTTTTGCAGTTTCTAAGGTTCGCCCTGCCTCACACTGAGACACTTACAATGTCAGTGGCGTCACCAAATTAACCCTTAAAGATATTATGAAGACTTCAGAAATGGACTGAGAATGCATCATTTTTGTTTTCAAAATTGTATTTGGAGGCCATGAATTCTTTCATGAACTATGTCCCCCCTACCCCCTTAGCACAAAATCTGGACCCATCCCTTGTCGCCTTGCACGGCAAACCGTACAAGAAAACGATTTAAGAATGTTTGTACGGCGCCGACAGCAACTAAGCTGAAATTATTTATTTTTACTCTAGGAAAGGTAGATTAGTATACAGATTATTGAGGTTTGCTCTTGCACCGGTCGGCTCGTAATTTTCTATATTTGCTTTCCTTTCTCTGTACATTTTCATTTTCTTCCAATGTCTGCATTGTTTTGTTTAGGCACCTACCTGTTCACAGCGATGGCCACGGGGACCAATGCCATTACCATTTATTCTCCAACATATAATGTCGATATCTACGTCGGTAAACATTCTGTTACTCGTGGCACGTTCAAGGCTGGGACCACGTGGACACTGAACTCTCTGGTCCGTGTGCAGAGTGGCGCTCTTGTGTCTCTGAGATGTTCACAATGTTTAACGGCAGGCCAACAGACAGGGATGTTCTATGGTATCCGAGTACAATAACTACAACATATTTTGGGGTTACTATATCAGGGGTGTACGAAGGAGGATGTTTTTACAGTGTCCTAAGTGCTCCATTTAACCTTTTCTCTATCTCCTTTCCTGGTCACATGACCACAGGTTCCTGTCAGCATGCTTAGTTTAAACAAGACGAAATACCCATGTGGTTCAAACCCATGACTACCAAGAATCAATACTGCGAAATAGTAAGCACGACATTACCTCCCCTTAACCAGCAACACTAACTCGACTACATTTAACTCAACGTGACAGACTCTTGTCAAACTGAACAAACCACCTTCAAACTTTACAGTTGGCTATGTGCTCCCACAGGCTAAAATAAGTCCAGTGTTGTCTGTGTGAAATAAATAACATAAACTGTAAATCATGCTTTGCGAAAGTGTATGCCTAATTACTTAACGCCATATTCCCGTATTACAGATGCAAACGGATATGGTTTCGAGTTTCAAATAGAGACCCTGATACCAACCCTTTCTCCAAGCGTCTACCCAAGAATGTTCCTTCGATTTTCGAATGCTTTCCGAATAACGTCGTATTTCTTTAGTCGCGGCAGATGCAAACGGATATAGTTTCGAGCTTCAAATAGCCAGCCTCATACCAACCCTTTCTCTGAGCGTCCACCCAACAATGTTCCTTCGATTTTCCTTCGATTTTTAAATACTTTCCGAATATGAGCCCAATGCATTTATTTGCAAGTGTAAGGCCGTATTCACACTACGAGCATTGAGCTTTGAGCTGAGCTGCGCCGAGCTGAGCGGCAGGAAGTGTTGTACTG
>JAUELE010262629.1:0-10308 GCA_031471655.1 Diodora aspera | reverse complement strand
TACATTAAAAGTGCACATCTGTGGGCCTAACGCCAAATGAACCTTAAAATGACACTTGGGTAACGTGTGTAAGAAATCGATTACTATACTCGTGTCTGTTAGATACCATGAATCTCACACTCTTTCGCTCGTTTGATACTTTTGTAAACAACAAGAGATATGGTATCTAACAGACACTCGTTAAGTAATCTCTATTCAACAACTACCTACATGAAGTATCATCTTCGTAGATGAAAGTGACACTGTGGGGGCGACATTCGCCTGCTTTTGCGTTTTCTGAATTATACCTGATGAGTACGAAAATACAAAACGGGCAAACGTCGCCAAAACAATTTCATTTCTGGGTAATTTTGAGCTGAACATCAAGAAAATGATTAACATTTAGCAAAACATAATTTAATATTTTCATAAATCTACTGATCCCGCCATTAATTGGAACACCTGAGCTCTGACCGTCTGACAGACACTGTCAGTACCAAATTATTAGGGGTCAGGATTTAAGGTCAGAAACTTGGACTACATGTAGGTTCAAGCCTGCCAATAATTGCAATAATTTTGTAAGATAAAAAATAAATGATTACCTTGGTGCGATATCAAAGTGATTTACCCTGAATCCCGCCAAAAGGCTGGAGGTAGTGAAAAAGGCCAAGATCATCAGACCCATTGCTAGCATCCTTTGTTCGGATCTAAGAAAGCTGATGCCGATCAGAATGCATCCGGGAATCACTGTTCCTGAAACGTTATATTGTATAACGAAGTTTTCACAAATCTGCTGTCTATTAAAACGAGGAACCATGAAGCAACGAGAGACAATGACGACTATATTAGGAACCATGAAGCAACGAGAGACAATGACGACTATATATTAGTAAAACAATCCTTTAATGCGCCTGCAGCTTGAGTGATTCCATATAATATATGCAATAACAGATTCGATCAGAAGCTTTTTGCAGACATGCCAAGAAGGATGGGATACTGCAGCCGCCATGACGTTACGACATAATAATGTGTCTGCGAATTTCTTTTAGCGATTTGCTTAGGTTAATTATCATCCTGTCAATGTCTGTTCATTGTTTAAGTGACAACCCAAACCATGTCAATACAGAGTTAACGGAAATAACGACCTTCAGTCCGACAACGCGCCCAGATAGCGTCAAACTGCTCGCACTGCCTCCTCTGCGCTTGCCAAACTGCGCTCCAATACACCACTGCCACCAGCTGAGATGTTGGAACAAATGTTGTACTCTACGCCTGATGTTTCGTAAGAGCTTATCGATGTTTGTTAGTAAAATCATACGATTTGAAGAGTTCGCCATGGATACATGTTTGTGTAAGTAAATGAAACTTAACATTCAATGGTGCTATATTTTCTACGAGTGTATATATAGAGAGGTTGTTTGATTTATATGTAAACACAAGCACTAGCAAAGGTCAAGGTCGATGCAAAAGTCAAGGTCAATGCAAAGGTAAGCTACAGTACCTGACCGGTAGCAGTGGTATTTGTGAGCTACGCCACTCCCTGGAGTTTGCGATAGCGTAGTTCTCTGACAGCCGGACATCTACGTGCCGTCGGTGGGAATTGACAGCGACCCGACGTCGTCTTAACTTGTTGTTAGATTTTAGGCGTAGTGTCATATCCTACACACTTGTTATCTTATCTTATGATATTATTTCAGAAAAGGAATCATTCATGGTTTGTTAAAAACCGCGAATTGAAAACAATAAACCAAATCTACAAACCTATGCATTGGAATATTTTTCTGTTGAGTCCACGACTGATTTTGGTTCTGTTCTGAATTTGATCAGCCATGTAAGAAAACATAAATCCTCCAAACAATCGGGCAGCATAAGGAAGCGAAGAAAGGGTGCCGTTCTGAAAATGATCAGGGTTGGTGCGAATATTAGTAAGTTGGGTTTCTGTGCGCTACAAACTAAACTGACGTTTAAAAGAAGCGACAAAGAGACAGATGATTGCCACCATTTACAATTTATTTTGAATCATACACTTTTAAACCAACCTTTTATAAATTAATGTTTTAATAACCATGCGTTCTTTTACCTCTTTCAGCGTTATAATGGCTGTTAATGCATGTTGTACATTAAAGGAACATGATCACAGATGCTGGTACGCCACTCTATGTTCAGAGCTCGTCTTTCTGTTAATCTAGTAATATAATACCGTGCTGTATTTTTCCGATTTGTTTTACGCAAATATTTCACACTAATTGAGGCGAAAAAGAAAAGGGAGTTGCTGTCTTCGTCTGACGCTAAAAATAGATTGCGCAAAGCATTTGGAATAATGTAAGCAAATATGGAACTGGCTAAACGGTGATACGCCATAATGACATGCGATACAACGGTGACAACAAAATATATATATATCCATTGATCATTACACTGAATTGTCCGAAGTTTTGCGCCAAGTTTGGCGTGTCACCAAAATGGGGAACGTATAGCAATTAATTGTCGAGTTCGAGTACGCAATCTTTTCAGCGAATAAACTGTTAACTGTTCATTATTTGCAGTAGGAGTTCGCCGTTACGTAATTGATGTATCGATGTTTTAGTCAGACCGCGACTTGAACGGTCGTTTTTGGTTTTTGTTCGGTATTGGAGATGCAACTCTGATCATATCCATTTAACCATAGTACTGTAGAGCGTTTGTGCACGGGAAACGCACATGAGTTCTACGCAAGTTAGCTATACCAGTTATACCGTCTTAGCAGACGATAGAACCGATTTCATTCAAGCCATTTCTTTGACTAGTCAAATGTTATCCGGGATATGTGAGGTGAGTTCAAGTGAGTTGGCCTCTTTGCAATGCACGAAGGTCATGAGCTTTTGGAGTTAAGCAAAGTCGAGCCTAGAGAATAGTTGGATGTGCGATCGGCTGGCGTTGGAAAGCTTCTAGGCCTTCAGGTTTTGTCCCTGCATCGCATTGAGGCCTTGATACTGTCAGTGGAGTCCCCTTGGGCAAGTGGTTTTGCTGGTATATTGCCTCAGCTGAAAGTGGGTATTTGGTAGGAAGCGATGGTAACTGGTGCATAACTGGCAGCTTGGGTTATACACTTTCAGGGGAGGTGGCGGATATTGTGAATTGTGCATTGTTCCAATGACTGGGCTAATAATGTTGAGCGCTTTGAACATGCTGCCTGATGGACCAGACGCAATATAATTGTACACATTACTCTTATTATTATATGGCCTCTAATGGGGTTGTATCAGATCTTCATTCGACATGATATTCATGTTGAGATTAGCGCTGCTTACCAACCAGTGACAACAAAATGTATTGTGTAACATACAAAAGTTAAAGGGTTGAGCTTCGTACCTCTGTAATGTTAAACCTGAGTACTTCATTCATGTAAATAGGTAGAAACGTCTGAAACGTCGACATGAACCAAGCGTGAGATGTGTTGCATGCTACCAGAGTCCAAAATGGCAGACTCCTTAACACTTTCGTCCAAGGAACAACCTGTAATTTAACATTTTCTTGAAATGTTTGAATCTTAGAATAGAATTACGTTTGTCAGTAACATTCACGTGGCGAAGACTGCCAAACAACTTCGTCTTTTCTCGTCTACATCGCCAGGGGCCGTATGTATGATAAAGATATAAGCGTCTACTTCGGAAGTAACTGGCTACATCGGAAGTAACGGTGCTACATCGGAAGAAAAGGTGCTACATCGGAAGTAACGGTGCTACTTCAGCATGTATGGACCGAAGTAACGCTAACTTCGAAAGTAGCGACGCAATAGATCTACAATGACCCGCCGGATTACAATGGATGTAGGTTCTTTCGAAGTAAAGCTTATTTACTTCCGAAGTAAAGCTTACTTCCTTCTCATGCATTCAGACCATGAAGAGCGTTTGAACCGTAGGGTCGCGCATGTCAAGTCCGCTCTGTCCGTGCCGTTCTTCAGCATCGATGGCAAAACTTACAGAAGGGAAATGAGTGGTCTGATTGTTCTTGCGATGGCGTCATAACCTGGACACCAACCAACACAATCAAGCATGATTTCGCAGAGCTGCCCGCCTGCACGATTTGGCGTATTCCGTACGATTGTATGTCATCACATACGCCAATACCAGCATTGTTTTTTAAGCGAAAAAGTGTGAATTTCATGGTAAGATACTCCTTTGACCACTCTGCACTCTGTTTTACAAGCATAAGTTGGCTGTTCTGATTTCGGGAGCCGTAGGATATGAACGTCAACACTGGACACAGTTGAGATCAAGACCCACTTTATCCACGGGTGAGCCTGAGATGGGCTACATCCACCCGGGCTCATTGCCAAATACGTGATTTGAATCAAAACCTTTTTTTCATAAAATTTACATAGCACCAGGTGTAATGCGTATGGTATTGACTTGTTAACACTATCTTCAGGTTTTATGAAGATTCATTAAGATTCAAAGGATTTATGCTGCTTTCCGTGTAGACAAGTGGTAGGCGCTGTGACAAGTTTTGGTTGCAAAATCGAAAAAAGTGGATAGTTTTAGTCAGAATTATACAATCTCTGTTACATACATTCATGATTTAGTGTTATACTTTGCATATTGGCACTACAATTAGCGAATTTGACAAATATGGAGGTGTTTCTTCTCTCCAATAATATATATAGGATTTAATAACGACCCTAAATCAAATACACAAACACACACTCACACAAGCACATACACGCCTATTTATAACACATACCTGTCGAGAATGTTTTATTGTTGTTTTGCCAAGGTAAATTCGTTGTTTTTCAAGTTCGGAACATCCAGGATGTGTGTCAGGTGAATTGTGGGAAATCAACAGCCAGAGTACTACCCATAATCCCCCTGCGCCACCTGAGATAAGAAATATATCACATGCAGATTATAATATTGAGAAGTGATAATTAAAACTGTTAATTTTCTGTAATTTATGCATAAACCAGACCGTCTTTCCAGGAGTTCAGATCAAGAAATCGGATTTTCCATGACGTCAGCATACCTAAAAGAACTGGTCGTTTGGTAAACTATACTGACGTGCAAAAGAAACAATACCAAATGATTAAAATTATTTTCCCTCACATCTTTCTGTCATAGTTGATCAAAAGGATGCTTGGATTTCAACGAATGTAATTTGATTGACATCATATCGTTGATAAAACATCCTAATCTTGAAGGGATATCTCTTGTATGTCCAACGCATTTGTGAATTTCCTCAGTAGTCTATCACATTCTTGGTATCGTTACTTTTGCACGTCAGTATAAGTTTCATGGGTACGTTATACATATACAGACCTGCAAAAGTACGCTACGACTAATTTTGAATAGCTCAGGTGAATAATCAATAAGTATAGCAAAATCAAATTTTAAATATTAATGCATGATTGTGTACTAAACGCACTGAAAACGCACCAACTTATGATTGTGCAAACACAGCTACATGTAGAAACGTGGCTCCAAAGCACAAATTCCCGCATGATCTCCAAATGAATATCGGAAAATGTCAAATGCATGCCTATAAGGGGTATACATTGTGCTGGTTAGAAAGCCAATTTCACTTCATGCCTAAGGCAACGTAACACTGAGAGAAGCCATGCAAAGATGGATAGTTTCAGAATGTGAACGTGTTCTCGGCATGACCTAGGTCAGCCTGACAACACAAGACATCGCAAGACGATTTGGGTGCCCTCCTCTACCATTTTGAGTCTTCAACGATGTTACCAGCAGATTGGAACCACAAGCGATCGCTCACGTCCTGGGCAACAACGTGTAACAACGCCACATCAAGATCGCCATATTGTACGACGTCACGTCCGAGACAGGACACTCTCGGCTGTCAGGACTGCTGCAACCATTAACGGTCGACGTTGAATCATCAGCGCTGATACAGTGCGTCGCCGATTACGAGCTGCTGACCTACGTGGCCGACGACCTCATGATGGGCCAATGTTGGCCAATGCATAATATCTGCAGTGGAAAGATAGACATCTCCACTCTAGACCGCAACGTTGACATGGTGTTCTGTTTGCAGACGAGTCCCGTTTTCTTGTTAAGAACGCCGACGTTTTTGGCGTCGCTGTGGTTAGTGCTTTCAAGACGACTGTGTTGTGCGGAGCTACCGCTGGGATGGTGCAAGTGTGATTGTGTGTCCAGACATTAGTTTTCACCAGAAGACAGCTCTCCATTTCTGTCATGGACATGTTAATGCTGCGACAGCGTCTTGGCTTCTCACGTCGTCATGTCATTTTGGCGTCATCAAGACCTGCATACCTTTCAGCAGATCCAGAGCGCATAGAGCACGTGCTAAAGTAGAATTCCTAAAAAAACCGTAACAACATCACGGTTCTACCCTGCCTTGTTTTATCACCATATGTGTCACCCATTGAGCACCTGTGGGATAACATTACACAACACATATCACGTCACCAACAGATCAACAAAGTCAGAGAACTGAAACGTTTCTTGCAGCAGGAGTAGAGACGGATCTCCCAGGGTGAGATTCAGAGAATTATTGAGTCCATGAGGCGAAGTTGTATGGCCTGCATTGCTTCACAAGGTAATCACACTTGTTTTTGACTTTCATGGCTTTGGTCATGTGCTTTGAGTGATTGGATTTCTCTTTGCTAAGCTCCTTATGTTCAGTGGTAACCTCCTTTAAGCTTACTCTTCGGAATCTCTGGTGCGTTTCAGTATGCATGTATCTTTGAGTAATTTTCATGGGTACGTTTATCTCATATTCATGGTATACTAGTGCCAATACTGACTGTCACCCACCTCGATTTTTCACATATGATAGAAAACCAGTCAAAAATAACAGGAGCAGGAGTCAAAGATGACACAATACTCATTTGGATACGATCGTATGGCAACATAAAACGTGGCAATGAAGTGCCTCGGGCACGGCGAATGAAATGATATCCAGAACGAACAAGCCACTTATACTATATCTTTCAAGAACTATGTTGTTCCCACCCACCCACATAAATCCCGGATCCGCCCCTGCATATTGAACCAAGTACTGACCGTAAACGTAGAACATGATAGGCCAACCTTCGTCGAGTGGTACTTGACACAGAAGGCTAGAAATCAGGGTTGCCACTATACTGCCTAAGTTTATACCTGCAAAGAAAGCATTCATTCATTCATTCATTCATTCATTGATTTATTGATTTATTAATTTATTAATTTATTAATTTATTAATTATTTATTTATTTATTTATTTATTTATTTATTTATTTATTATTTAATTATTAATTAATTAATTAATTACATGGGTTTCATACTATTAACAAACATGTATTCAAGGTGAACAATAAGGGAGGGACTGTTTTCAATGAATAGATTGGAGGCAATTTCGAAAAAAATAAATAAATTGAATGAGTCAAGAGAAATAAACATAGATTGCATAGATATATACATTTTTATATTTTTTAGTTTATGATTGTGAAATATCTCATGAAAACACCTTTTTATTAACCCACAACCCACTCTTGTTAATACCCTTAGGATTTATGTAATTACATAACACAATAATACAGTTTGTAACCACGATAGGTACTATATGAGCTATTTATCTGCTATTGTATTGCAATTATGCTCAATAAGGGTAAAGGCATTTCAATAAAGTGCATTTTCGTTTCATTTCAAAATCGACGAAGTGTCTTTGTCGAATTAAACGTGTTCAATGAAAATCATTTTATGGTGTTCTGTGTTTCTGTTTGTTTAGCTATCTTAATCCTGCTAACATTCTCAATTATCTCGGATATAACACGAGGCCGACACAAATTTTGACCGATTTTAACAGTTGTCGGCCTCGTGACAATAAATCATCTAAATATGTAGTCGCTATGCGTTGACCATTGCCTTCCAGTCTGATTGTAGGGTCTGGGTTCGGCTCTGTGCCTACTCAAGAGAATCAAGGCCAACAGCAGAGGTTCTAGCAAATGAAACAAGTAGCGTTGCAGCAGGGGTACTGTAAAACAAATGAATACCTGACATTGACGCCGTGGAGAGACGAGCCTTTTCGGAAAGCGGAGCCCAGTTTGACCAGAGGACCTGTATCGACGGTAGGGTCGAACCCTGCAACGAACGACAGTATGATATCTTTACTTTCTTTCAACAAGAATTTGAGGTGAAAGCAGAATCGAGTCCGACACATTGCAGATTACGGGTGCCTGAACATTTGGCAACCAGAAGCTTAGCAATAAGGAATGCTTCTACTTGGTTCAAGTTTGAGTGAGTGATTTTGGATTTGACGTTCTGCCACATCACCACAGTGTCACAAACGTCACGTCGGTATGAAGCCCCAATACCCGGCTTGTAAGAGGGGTACCCGGGCGGAACCCTGATTGCCAAAGCTAGCAGATCACTGGGCCGACACGCTAACCACTTCGTCATCCGGCAACCCTCGTTCAAGTTTGAATCTGGAACTTGCTTCAAAGAGGATACTTAGGACCCCAAAATGTCGTGGTTCAGACTTCATCTCTCTCGGGTCGGTAGGTCAGATATTCGTCTTTTGAAAATGCATTTGTATAAAGTTACAGTACAGTCCGTTACATGCCGCCAAAAAATGACCATAATTCAGTGGTTGGTAATCGGAAGCAGAACCTTTTTCAAGTCTTAGGATATATCACGGGAACTAAGATGTGTAAACCTCGTCACAGGTATATTGGCAGGGTGTGGGTTCACTGAATGTTCTTGTGTCAGAAGATTCGAAGGTTTAACATGGACACCATTCTGTCTCAGAAGTGTTCTTAAAGGAGGACCAGTTTGCATAGATTTCATTACAATGTGATGATGATTTGTTCCTCTCTAGACAGCAAACTAGAATAGCAGTTGAGCTCGGAGTTGTCATACGAAGCATGGACCAATATTGCACAATTATGTCGTTTCTGTAGTAATGGCAAGACGAGATAAGTATTTGTAGTAATGCCAATGACCTCTACACGGGATGTCATCATTGTTGGCAGCACAGAGTTCCGCCTCGCCTTCGACAGAACCACTACGATCCTTTACTTTGAAAAAGGGCTTTCAGACCCACACCTACCAAGAATGTATGTGTGAAAGTTCAGATAAAGTGCAGATCACGTCATAGATCATATCAGGTGACCTTCGTGTCTGCGTACTGCCATGTTACTTCATCCAAATACATTTAAATTTAATTTAATTTTAAAAGTAAGGCTAGCTCGCCTTGAGTGTTCCTTATACTCACCGAGACGAACCCCAGCATCGCTCTAACAACAATTACTAAGTAGACACTGGTCCGAAAGCATAATGGCAGTGTAACCATGGCAACTGACGCCAAGGCGAACGATACGCCCATAACCAACTTGGGACCGTATTTGCTTGCAAGGACTCCGCTGATATAAGGCATCAGAAGGTATCCATAGAAGTAGGAAGACAAGGCCACGCCCCGGAGGCCTTGGGGGATGTAGGGATTAACCTTGAACATAGCGATTTAATATCATCATTCTAATATATTCTTCTTTTAGATGTAATTACTGTCACCAAAACCCATTCGTAACTACTCATCTCGTTCCGTGATCGGAAAGATGACTCTTGTGTGTAGCCTACTGAAGGTTGCGATAGCGGAAGCTAGTTTTGCGCATGGCAGAAAGTCAATCGAAATACGTGATGCCCCATTTCATATGTTTTTTGCGAATTGGGTCGCGTGTTATCGAGCGAACAAATGGCAAATATTGAGAAGTGACACGACCAAATATATCCAACGACACATTTTAATTCAATTTTTATAACAAGATAGTTTTCGATACTTCTGTAATTGTTTTGGGACATCAATAATATCGTTGTCATTGAATTCTATAGCAGTTGGATTTAAATGTACGCATTAATAGCAAAAGTTTGATAACACTCGACTTATACGTTAACAACCATTTAAAATCCGACACTGCACATTCCGATTGAGTTTTGTCAATGAGCGAAACAGGAATCTGCTATAGCAGCCTTCTATACACATTCGAGGAATCTACTTACAGGTGATCTTGAAAACGAATTATCGCACATTGCTCTGAGGAGAAAACTCGAAAGTAGCTTTATATAAATGAGGAAGTAATTCTGGACGAGCTCTGTCACATCTCAACTGAATTACTTAGTAAGTAAATAACGCAGTCGCATTCTACAAAGTAATCAAATATGACACTGTATCCTTTATTTAGGATCACACTATCCTGAGCTGTCGCCATTCTGCTATTGCCATACTGGCCCTGATAGGTGTCCTCCCAAAAGAACTAGGTCCCAAAAGAACTACAGCTAAAAACAACACATGTCACGGCCTGGTGAACACAGCGCTAGTGCTGTGTTACCTGTTGC
>JAUELE010262618.1:0-10308 GCA_031471655.1 Diodora aspera | reverse complement strand
GGATTTACTAACTTAGGTGCCAAATCTGGAGGGGTGCATCTATTCTATACTAGTTAGACCAAGTTTTGATGTTATCGTCATTGTTGTTTTGATATAATAAACGACCGTTTTTTGGTGTTTTTTTCTTGCAGAAGAAAAACGCCAGATCGAAGAAAGTACAACGGCGGACGACTCTTCAGCAGACGACAAGAAGCTGAGGCGTAAACCGGAAGTAATATCACCGGATATTGCGTTGAAGCAGGTCAAGGCTGGTGGGAACGCACCTGCCGCGCGTGAGACGGCCATGGGAAGAAAAAGGAATTCGTCGAAAAATTCCGAAAAACGTAAGAGTTAGTGTTTACAAATGGAAGAAAGTGTACGCAGAGTGTTCATTGAATATTCGTCTTTAGAGCTATCGGCTGTGTCTGAAGTGTGCGATTTGTTAAAATAATGCCATGTCACGTGTTTCTAGCAACTGCGAGTGTCGGTGTGAATAATGGCGATATTTCTCAAGTTTCAATCGAGGTAGCGAGGTTTGTTGCGCAGTAATAGACAGGTCTGCGAAAGCCTTTATACCCCAAAAGAAAAACGTCTTTCTTATATTTGCTGCAGTTTGAGCGTTTCTGCATTTGGTTTTCTTCTTGGTCACGATTTAGACCTTTGGGTTGGCGATCGACGTAAGATAAACGATTTGGATAATCAGGCAATGGTACTGGCAATCGTGTTAGGCCTACTGCATGGTAACGTGGACATTTGGGCATAGAATTGCAGTAAGGAAAAACAAGAGAAATGTTTCGGGAATTTCAAAAGAAATTGAAATTGGCACCATGAAATTTGTTGAGTAAATTATGAAAAATATTTTTGATTTTAGTTGCCACAGATTGCACATGTATAAAATGCTGATGCAGTAATTGTTTGTTTAGGGTCGGATGTTTCCTGTTAGGTTTCATTTATTTCAGTTGTAAAATAATTCCCAGCATTGTTCAGGAGAAATGGCTTTTGATTATTTAATGTCATAAATGTCAAAAGTTCATGTCTGGCATTAAAAATTAAAGTATCATGTGCAAAGGAAAACCTCAAACATCATGAAGTGCTGTTCTTTTGAAATGATAATTAAGTTTTGGATATACTTCAGCGTGATCATACATTAGACATTGAATCAAGTTGATGAGATTGAAATTTGTGTTAGAAATCCTTTTTTTGTGCAATTCAATTCATAAAAGCAATCTTGAGTGCGGTACAGTATTGTTTTAGATACATTTTGTTATGCAAACAATCATTGAGAATATTTTTTTTATTATTTCAGATGACAGACATCTAAAAACTCAGAAAAATGCAGATGCCAATGGAAAAAATGAAGACGGTCTTACAGATGTGAAGAAGGCGAGAAAATCTCGGTCTAGATCAAGATCTGGGTCTGAGGAGAGATCAAGGTCTCGATCAAGATCATTATCATCTAGGTAAAATAATTTGATTCCAAGAATTCTGTGGGATCACTCTGTTGCTCTGATTTATGGAAGGTGGTTGCGCTGCACAGCAAGAGCTATGCTTAGTCTCAACAATCAAGTTGTAAGCTAGGAGTTTGCACGGATTATCAATACCTAGTTCTTGGGCTAAGACTTGCTAGCTTCACATGGGCATTCACTTCAATGTTTCAGAATAGTTTCTGTCAAAATTAAGTTTGAAACTTGTGCAAGAGAAAAGATGGGCATCTTTATTCAAGTTATAGAATGAAACTACATTGAAATTAAATTAATGTTTCACATTACTCTAGAGATTTGGTTTGGAAGAATTTAAAAACATCAGCTGGATAGCATTTGTTTCATCTGTAGCCACAAAAATGGTCACTACAGTTTTTGATGTGTCATTTGGCATGAATTTCTTTGAAGTTGTTGAAAGTTGATGTTTGGTTGCCAGATTTTGGTTCAAAGAGTTCAGATAGTTGCTGGGTGCTGTCTTCTTTTTGCCTCTGTTTGTTGTTCAAACTGAAGCCCACCAACTTCTATTACAGTCGAGAAATTGGTGATTGCTGAGTTATTCGGCTTATCAGTCCTTGGTTTCCAGTGGACCACTTCTTGTCAAAATCCTTTCCCATTTACATAAGCTTTTGTATTGAGGTAACAGCATTATTTTGGACGGTAATCTTGTTTGGTAACAAATTAAAAGTCAGGAAAAAGGTTTATTTCCATATTTTTGACCAACTGTGACTGTCAACAGATAAAATATAGATTTTCTTTTCTAGTCATTGTAGGCAGATGTCTTCACCAGTTCTTGTCTGTTTATGATTAGTCATTTGAAGCATCTGTTCTTTGGTTTCCACAGATGAAAACTGTCAATAATTTCGTTTACATTTAGGCAAATTATGCGTACAACGTATTTAAGCAAGTTGTTTTCGGAAATTCTCTTCATGCATTAGTTAGGGGGTGGGATGGCACTGTGGTTGGCATGTCAGCCCTAGAACTTACCAGCCTTGGCAGTTGTGATTCAAATCTTGTCTGGGTGTCTCTCTTTGTACCAGTGATTGGCCCCTGACATGATGCAGATGTCACCGTGGTGATATGGTTAAAAGATTACCAAAACCACATTAAATCCAAAATTGCTTGCTCACTGGAGCATTGGCCAAGGAACGAGCCAAAATTTAAGTATTAGTTGAAGAGGATGTGTCATATTCTACAACTTCTTGCTTATCTTTTGTCAGTAATGGTAACCAGTTTTAATGCAGAGATTTTTTATGTTGGAATTTTAAATCCAGATTCTTAATTTTGAGTTTCATCTTAATTTTTAGCTGTTTATGCAAGAGTTTTCCATCAAGATATCAGTATGCTATTTATCTTGAATAGGGATTTAAAAAAAGGCAATTTTTGGGCCGACTTTACAATGTGTTCGTTACCTTAATCATTATTTGTCATATGTCAATCATAACTGAAAGTTATGAACAAGTTCAGCAATACACATTTATGTATAACTCATGTTCTCTCTACTTGATGCTTTTAATTGGGACCACACAGACATTGACTAACTTAGTCAAACTTTACGCGTATGAAGCGATGGGCCACCATGTTGGGATGAGAGCCCCATTCAGTGAGTCATTAGGTTTTTGGTTCCACACATGTTCAGTGTCTATTTTAGGGTCAGGGTTGGGATAGGGTTAGTTTTGTACATTTCATTCATAAATGAACATGTCCGATTAAAAAATAGTTTTTTGTTAAGACACAGATCTGGGTGGCGAACAGGTATTAAAGTTTGTCCTAACTTTTAAGTGGTCAGGCAGTTACAGAACGCTGAGGATTCTGTTCCTTGAATTTCTGTTATTCAGAAATGCCAATGTGTATTTTGTCTGTGCTTCCAAGTTTAGCATTGCTTCTTTGGTGATATTTTATTGCTCTTCGCAAAGCCATTTTATTGTACTTAACTGGAGAACAGTCCAGCCCCTAGGATTACAGGTAACCAGTGCAGGTGTCATTTTTTAGTTTAGTTTAGCTTGCAATACTGGTGCTGAAATGGATCTTAAGATTTGGAAGATTGTTTCCTTGGCCTCCAATTGCAGTCTTGAAAGTTTGAACATGATCTGAGACATGCATTGCAGGGTTTTGCGATAGGCAGAGAAAACAAAGACATTTTATTTTTTACTTGAATTGAAGTAAGAGTGGATGGATTGGATCTGGATATTTTGTTGCAATTCTATGGGATCTGGATCTAGCTTGAGTTAACTTTGGTTGTCATTGCTTTTTAGTCTGGGCCACACTTTCGCTTGTTTCTGTGGATCTCAGTTATACAAGTTGCTTTACTGAGCTGGCGGTCAACTGGGCTGAATTTAACAAAGCCCACTAATCAGCATTTCTAAATCCACCATTCCATTAAACCAAAGAGCATACTGTTTGAAAATTTGCTGAACATGCTATTTTCAATTTGATGGCCAGTGTCTTTTGTTATTTTTAGTTTTCATTAAATTTTTTTGGGATTATTTGAAGAATGTTAGTTTTTTTTTCCCCCTCATTCATCCTGTAAGACTGAATGTTATGTTGCGTACGTCATGTATTTGCCAAAAGTTGTTTCTGTAAAAAATATTTTGTCCCTATTATGAGTACTGCATTTCTGTATTGTTTATAATAGTTGGTTTGACTAATTTGCAATGTTATATTTTCCTGCTACTTAAAAACAAGAACAAGAGAAAAGCTGTGGTAATATCCCTCTCTGCGTTTTGGTTTCTAGTGCTAACTGCCAGGTAACCACGGCAACAGTGCTTATTGGTCACACTGATTATTTCCATGTTTACTGTTTTTCTGAAAATGATATATAAATTTTTGATCATTGTAAAATATTTCATCTTCACAAACACGACTTGAGAGTATCATTGTATATGCCATACAACACTTCATGTACATCACATTTCCATTGTAACTCTAGGGTAGGGCATTTAGTGGTGTAGATGTACTATTTTACATGTAGTCATTTCAGTTAGTATTGTCATGAAACGAGGAATTCATGGAATAAATCTTTGAACGAAATTGAGGCCCTTTTGTTTTTGCTGATGAGTCGCATCGAGACGAAATGAAAATAACCCTTTTCTCTTGTTCTTGTTGACCCTGTAGGAGGTGTCCTTTTAGAAGAAAATCTAAGTTCTAAAAGTTCAGATTTTGTCGATGTTCTTTAGTCCTTGACAGTTTGTCAAAGTTCTCGTGTTCCACCTCCATTTGCAGTTTTACAAGAGTTGTTAGCAATGAGAGCAGATAAAAGGGTTATTTTTGTGAAGTAATTTGGATTGTGAACATTGCAAAATGTTCGTAAGAATTCACTGGTTGGTGTCTCTTGATGGAGATATACCTGATTTTACACAAAGAGCAGTGGATAGTACATTGACTGGGCAGTTGATCAGTCTTTTTCGATGGAAGTCTGCATTGGGTGAGCTTGTTTTCAGTACCTTCAGCATGGAGATTGAAGCACTCGTACTGTAATGATTGAGGTGCAGGATGGCACAGTGGTTAGCAGGTCCGCCCAGTAATTTGGCGGTTCTGGGTTCAAATCCTGCCTGGGTATCTTTTCCAACCCAGAAATTGAACCCTGACACTTGCATGATGTAGATGCCACTGGTGATATGACTGAAAGAGTGCAGAAAGCCACGTAAAATCCAAGATCACTCCCTGATGTATCCCTTGAAGCTGGTGCCAACTGGAGATGAAAGCCAAGGACAGAGGTCAGGAGGACTTTTGTAGATGGCTTGTGCCCACGCTGGGGTGATTCAGGCTGTCGATAATCCTTTAGAGCATCTGTAAATATAAATCAGTTGTTCTTTGGTGGTGACATTGCTGAAATTTGTGAAGTATTGCTGAAAAGCTACTGTAAATACTTGATGACTTGCTCAATTTTGACACCCTTCCTTTTGACCTGCTCACTCACAGGCTCACTGCCGAGTTGTGTGGTGATATTAGCTGAAAGTCGCCCCAAAATATACATGCTGAGAATGATTAAGTTCTGTGGTTTTGCTATGGATGAAATATTGCACATTGTGCCCACATTTTCACTCCCGTCAAAATCTGCCCAATAATTCTCTATAGGTGTGGTGCTGGCAGATCCGAATCCCAGCTGGGTCAAGTAACTTTCAGCCAAGAAGTGATGTCCAAGCAACGAATGTTTGAGAAATTCTTAAAACCCATTTTATACTGATTTGTTCTCTTCAAACAAGGAAGGCACTGGTGTTGAGCCTCGACAGTCCAGTTATAACTTCTTTTCCAAACCTGAGAAGGGTGCTGTTGTGGTGAAAAAGAAAACGGACTAAAAATCACAAAGTCCACATACACTTTGCACTTCCCATTTCACATTTAGACCAAATTTTGTGTTGTGTGGGGTTGTCCCTAAGATTTGAAGTGGAAGGGGGTCTGAGGGAAAACATTACTTTGTCATGCTGGACCCCAGAGTAGCCAGGGACAGCTGTCAAAATTAACAGTGGTAATTCCAAGCCTTTGGGTGTTGGAGATGACCTTGATGGTTAGGCCATCAGTGTGCTGTGAATGATTGGCACATGATATAAGAATGAGTGCGGCAACTGGGACAAAAGAGGTGCTCGATTCATCAAGATGGAGAGTAGGATTGTCA
Organism: Diodora aspera; assembly: GCA_031471655.1. Classification (NCBI taxonomy): domain Eukaryota; kingdom Metazoa; phylum Mollusca; class Gastropoda; order Lepetellida; family Fissurellidae; genus Diodora; species Diodora aspera. The sequence goes on along the minus strand of JAUELE010262618.1, from coordinate 4,236 downwards.
ATGCATCAATGTAGCACTGACCTTGATGTTTTGGGATTTGAATGTCCTTGGTAAGTTCAAAGTCAGTTTATGTCAGTTCTACTCAGAAATGGTGTCCTCAAGGGGATAGTATCCAGCTTCCAACTGGTGATGCTGGCTTTCCTCTTGCACTCAACTGGCAAAGTGGGCATATGGCTGAGAGATTGCCGAATCCTACTATAAATCCAACCAATCAAAAAGTATTGATGAAAGATTGCTGAAAACATTAAAATGTATTTGTTCAGTTCAACTCCTCAGCCAGCCATTGTTTTTGCTCAAGTCCAGTTTTTGGATGCTTGGATACCATGACACAAGTAAATTGACAAACAAACATCACCAATACAGAAGACAGCTTCACGAAATGTTCACTTGACAAGATTTGACACCATGGTTCTATCAAGTTGAAATGGATCAATGTTAATGGTATATTCATGACAAAAGTATCGCTCATCGTTGAGTGACTCATCTCGGCTTCTGACAAGTCTGCTGTATGTGGAGTTGTGTAGAAGCATGTAAGTTGATAATGGCAGTTGGTTTCATTCTGAGGTGTAACTCGTTTCTGCTTTTTGTCAAGTCTTCTTTGTGTTGGATTGTGTGATAGTGTGTCGGCCAGGATAGTATGCATTATTTCAGAATAAAAGCTCAACAATTGAGTTTTTAGTGAATTCTTGGCGCAGTGATCAACATCCCCGATGTTTAGTGATGGTGATGGGTGCCTGACCCTTCGGGCATTGCTTTGAATCCAAGATGGGGCTCAACACCGAATCAGTATCAGAATAGCTACTTTTGAAAGAAACGTTATGCCGAGAAAACAAATAATGCTGCATTTCATCATGTCCTAAACTGTCACTGGATATTTCATCTGAGACATAACTGAACAAATTCTGAAAAGCATGTTGAATACGCTTGCTTGAACAGTGTTCAAGATTCTAACAGCAGGCTCCATACCTGGCTGCTGTAGTCCTTGTCTGGAAAGTTTTGAGACGGTCCCCCCAAGCTAACACAGACTAGAAATTGTGTACACAATGTGAGGTCCCAGGAGTGCAGAATCGGCGAGGAGTGCAATCAAACATTGGACACATGAAAGGCAAAAGAACTGGTCAGAGATTTGTCTGCTGCACACAATTTGGTGTCGTAAGTTTGGAGAACATTTTGTAATATGACATTTTGATTGTTTTACAAGCTTATATGTCCGACTGAATTTAAGTTCGTTTTCTTTTCTTTATTGTCAGAATTTTTAATTTTAAGATCATTTTTATCAAGGTGTTCTTCCTAGCTTTCAGAACACATGAAGTCTGGGATCAGTTCATTGAATCTTCCTTGTAACAGTTTTGTCTACAGTCTTCATCTTTTGAACTGAAGCTGCTATTTGTGTGTCCTTTTCCCTCAATGCTTACTCTTGCTAGACTTGGAGACTTGCCAGGTCTTTCAAGGAGAAATTTGTCAGATTGGGGTGCTCTTTTGTTATTGATGTTTTAAGGATCGGTAGGGGATACATTCACCCATATAACTGTCCTGAAATTGTCATTTGAAATGACAGGTGTTTGTTTTGTTTACTTTTCAGTGGGTCTGTGAGATGAGGGTATACGAAGATGACAGTTTTAATTTTGTTTCAAAGCAGATGGTGGTCCACCTCTTGCCATTATACTTGTGTCTTTGATCGAAATGTGAAGATCAGTGGTGGCAAGGTTCGAATTTAATTCTCAAGGCTACAAGCAAAAAACTGCTTGTGGATTTTAATATAACAAGCAAAGTGAAAAACTAACAAGCAAAACTTTGGTGCCGTTCAGTTGTTTTATGGACAAAATGCTTGAAAATTCCAAAGAAGCAGTAACCTTGTATACTCATCAGAAGCAGAAAAATGCTCCTTAAAACTAACATTTACAAGCAAATACTACATATTTACAAGCATTTTGCTTCTTAGCTTGTGTTAAATTCGAACCATGTAATATTGTCAAAAGTTGAATGTGAAACACCTTCACTGTGAATATATCTATAGAATACCCCTTAAAGTTGGATACGTGCTCCCGAACACTACAATAGGTCTGGTGCTATCTGTATGAAATACATAAAATAAGCGGAAAATCATACATTGTGAAAGTGTATGCCTAATCAAATAACGCCGTATTCCCTTCGTCCCGGTACATGTAGACGGATTTATTTTCTACTTTCAAATAGCCAGCCTCATTCCAAACCTTTCTCTAAGGGTTTATCGAAGAATTTTCCGTCGATTTTCGAATTCCTTCTGAATAACGTTTCCGAAGGTTAACGAAATTTTCAAGATTCTGTCGGAAAGTTTGGAATGCATTATTCTTCTAGTTTATGACATGGGGTCCCCAAAATAAATGAAGCTATTCAAAAGGCTGTAAAACCGGTAAACATGCTGTATCTTCTGTGTATTATTCGTGGTATGTGCATAATTTTATGTATATTTATCGTTCCAGATGTTGTTTTTCATCCAACTTTTAACTTATCTTGTCAAAACGTCTTCTTTTGGCGCAAACTAGCGAATAACCATAATTCCGCAGATGTCATAATTATTGACGTTTACATTGCATGGACTTTTTTTTCAGCAATGGGATGTGCAAGGCGTACACCGAGAGGTAAGAAATTTATAACAAAGAGTAAAAGAAACAAAAGTGAAAGTAGAACTTTATCTGAACGACGAGCATTCAGTTATACTTTACCTGTATCCTTCACAATCATGTCACTTCCCGGAAGAGGTAATGTCTTCACGAGAATAGCTTGACCAGATGGATAAACCAAGTCTTATCATATGTTAAGGTTTATTATTATAATAGAAATATTTATATAGCACACAATTCCAGAGCAATGCTGCTCCAATGCGCGTTAAAGTATCAAATGCCAGTCATACAAGGAATGCTTGATGAAACAAGTGAGTTTTTATCTGGCGTTTGAATGAAGGAAGATGTGGTGGCTCGGAACTGGACAAGGGGCCTGTTCCATAAGTATAGACCGCCAGACTGGAAGCTCCTTGTGCCGTAGTTGGTATTGTTTCAACACGCTCGTAGGGTATGGAGATCTGACGATCTCAGAGTTTTACTTGGCTCATATCGCACGATGAGAGATGGTAGTCTGGTGCAATACCGTGGAGGTACTTGAAGACAAGGATCAGGATCTTAAACTGGATTCTGTAAGTTATGGGAAGCCAGTGAAGTTTCTCAAGAACCGGACTGATGTGGTCAAATTTTCTGGCACCTGTAACCACCGTGGCTGCTGCATTTTGAACCATCTGTAACCTCTTTATCAGCTTGCTTGGAAGGTTGAACAGAAGGGAATCCGAATTACAGTAGCCCAGTCTACATGTAACATAGGCTTGCATCAAGGACATCAAGGTATTTTGGGTCTGGATATTTCCTGATGAAGAACGTTTGCGGAGCATGTTGATCAGGTATTCACTTTATACGGTTTACATTGTCATCAGTGTGAGGCTATTCACAAACCATTAACACTTTGGCGAACAGGGGTTCGAATCACTGATTGGTAAGTCGATTTATGAAAAAAAATAATCTTGACTTTTTTCCTAAAATTACACAGAAATTAAATATGTTCGGTGAAATTCGCCTGCTTTATATCTTCGTCGAGTACTTTGACGATACAAGCAAGTCCTACTTCCTTCGTAGGACCAATAGGAAAGCACCAACAGAAGTGCCCGTCTAATGTTACGACGCGAAAACAGGTTTTCTTGCAATAAATACATTGTGACAAATATCTTGACAGCAGATTTGTGTTAACATCACAGAATGTCGACTGGGAACATACGATCCAAGATTTAAGAAATTTAATTTTGATAATAACAGGCATGTGCAAGAAAGACCACAGTCAGATTCAGTAACAGCAGATCTGCCTCGTTGCGGACTCATCCGGAGAATCCAGATTGTATTTTGTACGTTGCCATGCTGTTGAGAATTAGAAGTGACAGAGAGATGAATCACCAGGAAAAGGACACTGGGCAATTAATAACAGGATAAACGTGTCAGGACACCAAATACGTACCCCATTATCTGACATCGATTATCCCATTGTTCACAATGATTATTACACTCTTCCCAAAAAGTAGGGGATGTTGAAATTTCAAGGTAAATAACAAAAAAATGATTTTGTTTTGGATACAATCACCGACTGCAATGAAAATAACATGAATTGCTCTGCAACAGAGCATCAACTCAGCCAATAGCGCACGTGCAGCACGAGGAA
>JAUELE010262617.1:0-18667 GCA_031471655.1 Diodora aspera | reverse complement strand
TCTGTTTTTATGCGTAAAAACACTTTCTAGTTATCCATAAATTCTTCAGGACTCGCCGTGGTTATTTCACGTGACGTACCGCATGGAGTGAACGCAGTGCGTCGTTCAAACAGACTCAGTTTGACTCAGCGGTTAAATCGAGCTGCATGTGCTTAATTTTTGTCAACCTTTTGGGGGTTTGTTTTAAGGTAATGGCCAGTTTAACTAAGTCTAACTAAATGGCGGAAGAAAGTAAGCAAGCGAGGACCAGCAGCAGACACAGACAGCGAAGTAGATTATGGTTGGAATCACAGGTAAGTTTATCTGGATTGAGAAATATATATATATACTACTCAAAAGAAGTTAAAGAACACCCACTTTGCCAGTGGCTGCAAAACGGTGCCAAAGGGTATGAATGACAGAGGGGGACACCTGCAAACTTCTGGCCACCTCACGTAAAGAAAGGCCATGCTGGAGCCAAGCAATAGCTCGCCCTCTATCAACATTAGTCAAATGTCGCCTCTGTAGCATGGTTTTGGGAAGTGTGATGGCATGAGCATCGTCATCGCCTTCTTATAGTGAAAGCATGCACTTGCACCACCACTTTCCTATGCTGAACATGACAGGTGTGTTGGTTGTTGCTAAGAACTGATGCAGCGTTGCGTTTGTGTGACACTATTCCTGTATTTTCTTCATGTTTTCAAGTGATTTGCATGACTAGCAACATATTTCCTCGAAAGTGCCAGGAGGACCAGCAATACCTCAGACATAGTAGAGCATGTTGCCAAACATAAGATAATATTATGTTGCAACACCAGAATTCCATGACCAATTTACTAAATCATGTATATTACATGTATGTCATGTGTTCTTTAACTTCTTTTGAGTAGTTTATATGATATAATAACTAGAAATCAGACGATAACCATTTTATAAATCTGAAGAATGCCCTATGTAGGCTACAGTTGGAATAGACGAAGCCACCACATTTGTTGGAAAACAAGTGAAGAGGGTTCCTTTCGACCTTGCCCCCATTTTCGTTTTCTGTATATAATTAGTTTGCACTTCTCGATGTAAAACGAAACCTTGTAACAAAGTAGGTAAATATGTAGGGTTATAGCTAAAACGGTGGCAAACCTGGCGAAAATGGTGAACGATCTTGGCGACAACGGTGACACTGAAAACTGAATCATATATTTGAGCTGGTGGAAATGGTGACAACATAAGAAAAAAACATTGTCATTTCAGGTTCAACGGGTTTGGGTTATGTTGTAACTGTAAAATAAGTGTACACGCATGTGTGTGCTTTATGAAGTAAAAAGACCTCAAGTAATGAGATTGTGGTAGTGATTGTTAAATAAGTGTATATAGAAACCTATACATTGTGGTGAATGTTAAATTAATGTATCCAAGTATACATTATGATTTTACCCTGGTAAGTATTTATGTGGGTCCAGGGGATTCAACATTTATTTTTTAGGGATCCCGAGTAAGAAAATAATGTTGGTCCCAGTTTCACTATTCGACATGCTCAGTTTGGTACATTTTGCCATTTATAGATTTGGCTCAGCTCAGGTAAATCTAACATGAAACTAGATACATGTATTTATTTAATTATTGAATAAACAATTTTGTGATTTTTCAAACTACTTTGTCTCTAACAGAAGTCATTTATTATGCATAACGCGGATGTAGGGAATTAAATTTTATGGTGGACGAAAGCAAGTCAGAAAATGTGCAAGCTGCCTGAATATTAAACAAAACATATACATGTATAACTGAATGAAAACCTTGGAAATGGAGTATAAAAACTGAACCAGTATTTAAGAACACCTCCAAAACGGAATACAAACATCCTTCCAAACGCCAGAGTTTCATGTTTTTCCTTGTACAGATATTTACATTAAACATAGTTGTCTTCAAAGATAATTGTTTGAAATTATGTCCCCATGATTTATTGTATTTGTCGAAGGTGAACAAATAATGGATAACAAACCCACATTTATATATATTTTTTATTCCATGAAAAAGGAAAATGAACACTACAGCCAATATCAATACGACAGCTACTATTAGAAATGGTTGCTGACAGGAGGAAATGGTGTCTTCAGTATTAGAATATTTCTGACCGCAATCAATGCTTTGTGTTCTGTTTTAGATGGTATCTTTTCATACCATTTCAGCAGCTTTGTACTCAATCACAAAGGCCATTACTGTTCTGTAAACCGTACCAGTCCCTTGCATGAGCAACAATACATTTTATGTATAGAAATGAAGTAGTGTTCATTTTGAATCTTTTGTGTAAGCTTACATCGAAGTACTTTCAGCTGAAACATTAATTGGCTGGCATTATACAGTATAAAAGACAAAAATTATATACAAGTTACTTTTAAGTGGTCTTATGTTTATTTAACTTTGGGGGCTCATTTGACAGGAGACGAGTGAAAAGATTCGTGAAGCTGTTTCTGGACCAAGCAGACAAGCAACACCTGAACCTTCATCACGTGAGACCTTGGTGAGCTTATGGGGGATTTTCGTGTTCTACTGAAATTCTGTTAAATGTTTACTATTCTCACTTTCTTTCTTGGAAACCAGTCATGAGGTACACTATTCGTAAAGTATTAAATATGTGTCATTTAGTCGAAGTAATTTGATCTGGGTGCAAAAAATATTCAAACTTGATATTGCTGGTCCCATCCCAAAACTTTAGTGATTAGCTTCACATAAGACATTAATTGGCATTATCCACTAATATTCTGCATCACATTGTAGGAACATCAACACAAGAGAGCTGCAAGGGATCGAGGCAGAAAAAAACACAGGTGACATCTCCCATGCCTACTGAGACTTCCCAAAGGCGCAGTGTTCCAGTAAGTAGTTTGAAGCAATGCATGTATCGCATTATCCACTTTGCACTTTAATATCTCTTTCAAAAACCATAAACCATTTGTGAAGTACATAAATGCGTGTATTGTTCATACATATAGTATAATTTACATGATAACAGAAAAGGTGGATTTCTTATTTAAAATTCAAACGCATAGTTGATGGACTGTTTCAAAAGAAAGTGTCTTTCTCTTTAATATGTGTAATGTCATTTCTGTCGACTGGTAGAGGAAGAGCGAAAACTGAAACATTTCTGGAATGAAAGTTGTACAACCTGGAAGAACTCCTCGGGTACTAGCATACTTGTATTAGCATATCTATTTGAGGTTCCACATAGATTTACGTTGCCTTGGTGTCAGCACAGGCAGTACTTTCTGAAAACAAGATTAAACAAACATATCGAGGAGTTAGAGCCTGAACCACTTATCTCGCTCAGAGATGTTTCTGAGAAAACGCTGTTTAAAGTTCCTGTTGCTGTTACAAATCGTGAAGGTACATTAAATCAACTTCATATGAAAAATGTTAATATTGTTGGTGAAGGAATGAACACAAAGTATTGATATATTTTCAAATAACATAGATATTATGCAACAAAACTGCAAAATTGTTCTGGCCTTGAAATATAAGGCTAGTTGTTGAACAAGACAGGCTAATGTAAACGGGCAGCTTCTGGTTTCAGAGAATGTGTCAAGCTCATTGCAGGTTCTCGGTCAAGAACGTGGTTATCATCTGATCGTTGGTTGTGGCATAGTTAGAAAAATCTGATTAACTGGAGTTGCACTTTTTATACCGTGGATGTCTATCCAGGGAGAGATTCACTAAACAGAAATGACAGCTTATCCGCCTGTAACCGGTCAAACTTGCACCCCACACGTGACAGGCGCTCAGTCATCACGCTGTATACTGCGGTGTGACGCTCGGAAGGCAGGATGACACCGTGCTGGGAAGGAGCTTAAACCGATTAAACTGACTTTGTAAACTATGATGACACAAGAATTTATATTTGTATATTTAATTGTTTGTTTTTCCCCTACTACCTTAGGTTGTTATCTGCAAAAGAAAACTGTAAAAATTAAGGCTCTGTTGTTTACAACAAAGATTATTAATCATTAATTTGGTAGTATGACGAACATCATGGAGATGTGAAGTCATCCTTAAATAGGATTTTGTTCGACCATTTCCAACCAGCAAGGAAAACATTGGGTAAGTTTGTAGGCTAAATATTTCCCCTTAACAGTTTTGTAGATGCGTGTACTTTACAATGGAAAAATGCTTTCTTCACTGAGCCAATAACTTTTGTATCCAATGGAACGAATATTTTGTTATAAAATTTAAGTAAATCTTTCTACCTGTAATACTGACTAAGCGCTGTTTGTGAGGACGTATGAATTCAAGAAAAATGTTTTGGGTCGGGGGAATATTTTGATAAGTATTTTACGTATCCGATGGCATTTACTTACTTAATTGATTGAAGGGGCCTTGAAAAACATTTTAGTTATCCTGAACTTGTACTTAAGCAATTTTTCTTATCTGTATAAAAGTAATGATAAATAAAGGAGAAACACGCCGGAGCCTCAGAAAATGTGTAACTTGTCCGAATTTTACAGTATTTTGTTATGGCTTAAAACAGGGAATTTAGTCAGTCATTAGACAAGACACGCCGTATCAATGAAGATTATAACAAACAACCCAAGGCTGCATTCAGACTACTTTAAATTATAATAAAACATAATCTTCATGTAAGATAATGTAATCAAATTTAAAGTGTTCCACAAACACTTCGAAGCTGTTGCTTGAACCTTATAATACGTGATTAATGACTTCAAAGTATTACACATTGTTTTATCAAGGTTGGAGGCATGGACATTTTGTGAACATGCAGCATACTGCATATTGGGCAGTCGCTGAGTATATCAATTTGAAAGAGATAACTGCCACGCAAATCCAATGCCGGTAAGGTTGGTTCAACTTGGGATTGTGTTCCCTCATTTGCCACTGTTAGAAGCTGGGCAGTAGATTTTAAGAGGAGAGAAAGATAAAACAAGGTCTGACTGGTCTTCAACAACCCCCACACAGGAAAACATTGCTTGTGTGCACCAAATGTGTATGGACGACATATGATTGACTGTCAACTCCAAAGCTAATACCATTGACATTTGCATTTGAGAGATGTGATCATTCTTGTCAAAGTACATGCACTTGGAATGGCAAATGTTTACGTTTGATGGATACCACTCCTTTTGAATACTGATCAAGAACACATCAAACTGACCATGCCGCGTTTTGAAGCAGATCCGGATGATTTCATCAAACCTCTTGGACTGGGGATAATTGTTGATTTCATTACTTTGAGACCAAGAAACAGTCTCCACAGTGGAAACATCCGTCCTCACCTCCTACGAAAACGACAAAGATTTAGGTAACTTCATTTGCTGACAAAAGGGATGTCTTGTCTTTCGAGATACCAAGTAGGGTTGTGTTTCAATGAGCAACTTCATCAATGGGGAGTTGTATGCGAACTTGCTAAGGCAGCTGTGTAAAGCTGTCAATGAGAAATAAGCGGGAAAATTGGCAAAATGTGCTTTGTTCCACCAGGTTCTTTAATGATGGTAAAGTGCCCCGCTTTGATGCTGGTTCTGGCGGATGGCCTCCTCTAGACCTTAACCTTGTCTCATCTTGCCTTGCTGCAAAACATGAATAGGATGTCTATCTTCAAGACTCTTTGGGAAGTGATCACTTCCCTGTTTACACTTCGGTATCAATTGTTCCTATTCGAGAAGATACAAGTTGTATGAAAAGATGGAAACTGCATTCCGCTAACTTGTATCAGTTTTCAGCGAAGTGTGAGTCTTTAATTACGAATGATCGCATTAGCGACAACAATGAAAGGACTTTTAAAAACATCAAAAGCACCATACATTTTATATCAGAGAAGACTATGGACCTGTCCAATGGAAAAAGGGATTAAAGACGCTCAAACTGGTAGTGTCATATTGCTAAGAGAGAAAGAAAAATGAAAAGCTTACAACAAAGTGAGGCACAGCTAATTACCGGAAGATCTTGCAGTATTCAGTGAGGCACAGCTGCTTACCAGAAGATCTTGCAGTATTCAGTGAGGCACAGCTGTTTACCAGAAGATCTTGCAGTATTCAGTGAGGCACAGCCGCTTACTGGAGGATCTTGCAGTATTCAGTGAGGCACAGCTGCTTACCAGAAGATCTTGCAGTATTCAGTGAGGCACAGCTGCTTACCAGAAGATCTTGCAGTATTCAGGAGAAAACGAGCAGAGGCCCAGAAAATCATAAGATCAGCTAAACGATCATATTTTAAACTTTACATATCATCAATAAATAGCTTTACTCCTTTATCAACAGTTTGGAAAAAAAGTGAAACGTTTTTCAAGTTGTTATGATAAATACTCAGTTCCAGTATTAATAAAAAATGTAGCTGTCATCAATAATGAAGAGGAAGCCGAAATGCTGGCTGATCAGTTTCAGATGGTGGGTTCATCATCTTATTAAAAAGCCTTAAACAATCAAGAATATCTGATAGCTGTATGCCTAGAAATCGTGAAAGATTGCGACATTATGTGGAGAAAAAGGTCTTCTGATAAAACTCCATTATCTGAGAATCCGAAGAATGCTTTTAGATGGCTCACTGACTTCTTACGAATCGCAGTTTAGTTGTTCCGATTAATCAAGAGTTTTCGAGCTTTAAAATCTTAGAAAATGGAACACTGCAAGGAAGTGTCACCAGCCCTCTGGTATTTAATATTATGGTCAATGATCTGTTTGAAACATTAATAGCTCAGCTAATGACCTCTGGATATGTATCGTAAACTTAGTAATGCAATTATATATCAGAACTAAGCATTCGTCAATATTCATAATTAAGCTACGATAGACCTAAGATCCTTTGTAAATTAAGTTTGATGTTAACTACTGTATTGATTTTATTATTGGACAGATGGTCAATGGTCAACAAGCAAGTTCAGTGTTCACACATTCGATACTCTAGCTAAACACTTTTCCAAGGTGTCCTCGCACTTTTACTTTAGATTACTCCTGAAGTGTTGTTGGAATACTGATTGATAGATTCACTACTATAAACGAAAGTCGTTTTGTGTAATTGAAAGTCAATTGTGCTAAATACAGACAGCCAATGAAATGTCACGTACCAAACGCGACGAAGTTAGCAGGGTAGTAACTCTTGACAAAATTAAACACAACAACAGCGGATGTTTAAAACTCCGCAGAGTGTTGGGAGAGATGCGCCACGTAATTGGATCCAGGTGTTTGCTGTGGACTCTTGACGACAAAGGGACGTTCGTTCTGCGTGGTAGTGAATCCAGGGTATTTGATGAAGACTTTGGCCACGACACAAATACCCTGGATTTCGACGATGTGATGTTGTGTGTTAGTATTAATTTATTATGTACTCTTGTGAACTGAAACATAAATGTCAGAATGCATCTGAATGTTCAAGATGACTGTGACACGTCTAACATTAACTTCACTTACATTTTCACGTTGTTACAAATAGTTTAATGCCCCATCCATTAGTTACGTTTTGATGAATGCCTGTTCTATGTCATAGGAAGTTGAATCATACCCTGTCTTGTATTTTTATGCTAGTAGTTTAACTTGTCATGCCATACCATTTGTGTGTTTTTCAACATTTTGATTCTTTCGGTGAACGGATCGTACCATTCCTCTATAGTCTCCTCCACAACAACTGAACAAGTTGCTAGATTGTCTACATGCATTTTTAAGTACTTTAAAGTCCTCTCTATCAAACTGCACAAGTGGCTTGCTTTCACCACAAAAGTCCCACGGGTTTGCACATGCTTCCTGACTATAAGGTCAGAGCAAAAATTACAGTTAGCTAAGGCAGAATGAATTTTGTCTTCGACAGTTGTTTAACAATTTGTTTTCTTGGGGTGTCTAAGGGCGCTGTAACCTCCCAAGTTCTACTTCTAAAGACATTGTGACACAGCGTAATTTACCAAGCAATCCACGTTACGATCTACTTATTAAACTACTGACATAATGGTTCAACTCTCAGAGTGTCTTTAAACAGTCTGTATGTTCGAAGTTTGTTTCCAGTTTCCTGACCGACAACATTCCACAGCCCATTCAGCCATTCGTCATGGTCCAGTAGCACGGCAAAATTCAGAACGTGAACATTATAGAGATCTGTTACAGGTAACTGTATGCATCAGTGCTATAACACTGTTGTTCCATAATGTGCTTTTCCAGCCAAAACATGATGCCGGCATAAATGATATTTTTTTTCATATTGTCAGTTCACTGCAGTGTAAACTATCTGCCTGTGTGCGTACTTCGAAAGGGTCACCAAGAGCTTTTCCTGCAATACTCTGTTGCGACGATAAACCTGAATTAGGCTGATATTATTATTATAGGCAGCTTATATAGCGCACATCTCCATGCTGGATAGCATGCTCAAGGCGCTCTGTTTTTCTTCCGTAACCACACTTATACAGTATCGACTCCCTCGGGAGTATACACCTCTTGCTGCCATTAGGCGCACCGAGGTAATTCTCACAGACACTATATCGTCCTCACGGATACCTAATTAACAGCTGGGTGGACTGTGGTGTATGCGTGTGTTATGTTTCCACTATCAGGTCATTTACCAACATATGAGTGTGTTCGTTTACGTGCACAAGGGTGTGTACTGCACACAAGTGGGGGGGGGGAAGCGAAACACTGAAAGGACCCTCACTTAAGTTAGTCTCACAAATAAGCCCGCCGCTTGGGTGGGGATCAAACTGGGGACCCTACGCTCCACAGCGCAGCGCCTTTATCCACTCGGCATCCATGCCACCATAGTAATAATGGTTGTCACCCCCTAGGTCACGTATTTGGACAAAAAAAATAAGGACTATTTCTATCCTTCGAAAATGTTTTAATATATCTGAGGGCGAGAACCATTATTACCATGAGTATATTTTCTATTTGCTTTCATTCATGGAGATGTGAAGCCTAATTATGATAGCAATGTAACTTGCATGCAGGTGGAAATAAGGATACTCTTTCAGAAACTCCTCTTCTTTTACATCTCTTTCTCTCAATTCTAAGCCCGAAATTTAATCTGACGTCCAAAAGAAACAATACTTTTGCCACCTGGTCTTCTCACTGTTTCTCAAAATTGGTCTTACGTTTTGGGTGTTTTATTTGGTTCCCATGATGCATAACTCGGAAACTAGTCAGAAGTCTTGAAATATACTGACGGGCAAACGAAACGATGCCAAATGAATTCAGTAAGTTTTCCTTTACGTCTTTATGGCATAGTTGATCCAAATGATGTTTGTATTTCAATGATTGTAAGGTGATTGGCATCATGTCGTTGATAAAACTTCCCTAATCTTGAAGGGATATAACTTGTATATCCAACGCATTTGTGAATTTATTCAGTAGTCTCTCAAAATTTTGGCATCGTTTTTTTTATCCGTCAGTATAGTTTCTTTTGGACGTCAGTATATATAATGTAGCTAAAGTATCATAAACAACACATGTCTTTCAGGAGGAGTTGTTTTTATTACAACTTTTCTTTGCAAAAGGTAACAGCTTCGGCATTTATGGACGAATTATTCATAATTGTGTTTTTCTCGCGGTGACCACAGAACGCTCAGACATCAGCGCATCAGTTACTGCAAGAAGAAATACAGCAATCAAGAATAGACGACATAAATTGAATGTTCTATTTCATACAAGACATATAAATAATCAACCATATTAAAAATATCAGAACACAGGAAAGGCAGAACGATTTGTGGTCGAACAAAGTATTTAAGGTGCTGTCTGTCTACAGCTGCTGAACAAAAGTTTGCTCAATGACTTTAGAAACACCATACAATACCACACAATCCAGCATTTTGTTAGTGTTTATAACGTTGGTATGAATGAAGCAATATTCTCTGTGTTCTGGTTTAATCGTACGTCAGTCACCTGCACCCCGTTTTATGACAGCATCGTAACTTTAGGATATCGTTAAAATACGACGATGTTTAAGATTTCGTAAGTTTTAGCCTTAGTTAACAATCTGTGTAAGTTTAACAGAGATTTAAAAATCTTTGTAAAAAGTTGAGATTTAAGATGTAGTAAGTTTTTAACCTTAGTTAACACTCTATGTAAGCTTAAGAGAGATTTGAAAAACTTTGTAAAAAGTTGAGGTTTAAGATGTCGTAAGTTTTAACTTTAGTTAACACCCTGTGTAAGCTTAAGAGAAAAACTTTGTAAAATATTGTGACATGGATTATGACGTTGTTTAGGAGGTCGTAACGATAAGATGTTTTCGTAAAACGGGGGCCAGTTCATGAAACACAAAAACCATTAATGTCATGACGACAGAAGAAAAATTTAAGCATTGCGTAATCAAGTTTCTACTTTCGTAAATGATAAGCTGTAAACGCTTCTATTTCAACAGGTTCATATTCTCCTACATGTAACGCAATAATTAAAGATGAACATTTTTTTCCCCTAAAGGACTAATTTATAGTAGATATTACACAACATGACAAAATCCACCCATAAACTCCATTTTCCATCCAATAGCTCTCGTTATCAAGATTGTGCTGGCCCCAGTTACATGGGTTAAGATGGTGTTGCCATGTACATGTATGAAGTTTTGCAAGTAGATCTGTCGTGACAATCAAGATGTCATGTACTGCTGACCTGTTCTCCAAAAGATTAATAATTTGTCAAATACTTTAAATGGTAATTATGCATATACCACGCATATCAAAGACCAACCATTTAAAAAATAAAGCCAAGATCTCTTTTCAACACCGCCGAATATAGCAAGAGGCACCTGGTTATGGTAACATCATCTTAGGCCCAGGAGCATAGTTTTGTTCGTAACTGTCAAGACTTTATATGGTGCTAACTTGCTCTCCACAACGTTCATTGTCAAACCACATATATCAAGACTGCCCTTTTGAAAACCAATTTACGGTTATTTCAACAACATAAACAAAGAAAACTACCTGGTTATTTGCACTCTCACTTTGTTGGCTGAAGAGTCAATATAGATGCTTTTGAGTCCATTGAGCAACAAATGTTTACCCTCGCTCGAAGCTGCCCAGAATCCGGAGAAGAAGGTTTTCACAATGATTAGCGAAGCGGCGGGCAAACGGATGTCCTTACCGTCCGAACGGAGCAAATGCACATTCTTGCCCGTCCCCTCAATGAACGTTATTTCAATTGGTCCGTTAGGGGCAGGAGCCGAGGCACATCTTCCGGGGAGAGTAATGATGCACATTGTAAGCACAAGAACACAGGTGCTTAAATTGATAGGGTTGCCCCAGCGGGTA
Organism: Diodora aspera; assembly: GCA_031471655.1. NCBI lineage: Eukaryota > Metazoa > Mollusca > Gastropoda > Lepetellida > Fissurellidae > Diodora > Diodora aspera. Next base: position 7,467 of record JAUELE010262617.1, on the reverse strand, counting down.
CCGTCTCCAGCCATTTTCGTGAATTGAAATCGTTAATCTATAAACGAAAGAAATGAACAAAGAGATTTGAGAAATTAAATATAAATTCAACACCCTGATTGAGACTAGGATCATTCACTACAGAAAATGTCTTTGTTGTCATTAGTTACACTGGTGCTCACGAAGATGACAACATGAAGTTATTCGGTTATTGTACATGTAGTTCATTTTTGTTTGTTACGAATATTTGTCGTTCACAAATATCTTTTCAGCTTTCACAAATATCTTTTCAGCTTTGTGGCAGGATTTGAAATTATTAATAAAAAAAATACACTGACGATCAAAAGAAAGTTTCATTCTGAAAACTTTGAATAAAAAAAGAATGCTGTCAAATGCTTGTGAATCGATGCAAGCAAATGACACACACGGTACATTCGTTTTCAAAGAACCAGGACCATGCAGTCGTTATCGCACGTGGTGGGACCAACAACTTCAAAATCATGATTGTTGTGGTGCTGCACGGGACATCCGTGTAGTTACTTGTACAAAACTCGACTGGAAGTGACAGGCACAATCACATTATTCAAAAGCACACCTAGACCATGCCAAGTTAACTACAGAAGAGAGAGAGAGGGCCACTGGTATGGCCATGCTGGGGATCCCACACGTCCAAATGGCCCGAACCAGAGAGAGCATTGTATGCTTCAGTATTATAACGTAGATTGTACCATGACATTTAAATTTGCTCGTTTCTGATTGGTGAAAAATCATGGTCGAATCTACGTTAAACCCATGGTTTACGCGTAAAAATACAATGTAGCCGCTCGTGACCCATGGAACGTCATATTTATAAACAAAGCAAAGATTTTTTTAAACAAAATGGCGTCAAAAAGAAAACATTTTTGATTTTATGACAATTAACTGACAGTGGCACCGGGAAACATAAAAAGGTATAACTTACAGATGTCTGCGCTCTACTTACCTTTTCAGTAACGGATCTCAGATTTATTAATACAAACTATGGATTACAAAATATTCACCATTTTGATGATGAGGCGATAACTGCACGACAGTCAACACGGTCTTGAACGAGATGAAAAACACAAACAATCACTTGCTGTTGGAGAAGACAGATCGCCTTCTTCAGTCCCAGTGACGACAAAACATCGCGTATTTTGGCATTTTCACAATCCTTTGTAGTAATATAGTCCCTGATATAAGTTCCAATCGAGTACAGCGATACGCTGTTTCAACGTGCTCCCCGCGACAAGACGGCGTTCAAGAATGTGGTGACGTCACAGTTATATTATGCGACGTCATAATGCGTTATTACGCAGGCTTCGCATGACGCCTGAAGCCATTCGCGTTAAAATAGAGTTTGATATTAAGACTGCAAAATGAGGGATATAAATGATTCATAATAATCAGTCATGGTACAATGGAGATAAACCGAAGGTTTTTTCGTTTTTCCGTGGTCTAACGTAGATTCGTCCCTTGAAATAAAATGTTTCATTTGAAACCTCACACTCAGGCGTTCGGTTTCAAATGACATTTAATTTCATGGTCGAATCTACGTTAGACCACGGAAAAAAGAAAAAACCTTCGGGTTATCTCCTAAGTATCTGGTGTGTCATTTATAATTCGAGATGACCCCTTAACATCGACATTGAACACTAATGAGATGATATTTTACTTAAAGCTGTTTTCAACTACTGTTCCCTTACTTCTTTCCATCAGTATATATGATTTGATTAAATATGAGTTACTGAATGACTCATTGACGGATTCACTGGCTGAGTGGCAGCTTAAATGTTTCCATCAGTATATATGATTTGATTATATATGAGTTACTGAATGACTCATTGACTGACTCACTGGCTGAGTGGCAGTTTAAAGGATTCCATCAGTATATATATGATTTTATTAAATATGAGTTACGGTTAAAAGTCAGCTTATTTTACTTCGCTTTTTGCCTTCCGAAGGGTGGCCACATCGGCGACGAAGAACATTAGGTTAAATATGAGTTACTGAATGACTCATTGACAAACTCACTGGCTGAGTGGCAGCTTAAATGTTTCCATCAGTTAGTAAGCTAACACACCAAAATGTATAAATGGAGATTTTGATTTCCTGGACAAACATAATTATTAGTTACCAAGGAAAAGTTAGGAAGGCAACTTACTGGTGTGTGGCTGATTGCCGAGGAAGGCTCTACATAGCTTTCTTCATCATCATCATCATCCTTAAAAACACAAAGTTACTCATAACTTATTTATCACATGATTCAATTAGAAACTTTCCCTCTTGACAAATTAGAGAGAGAAAATGAGACAGAAACAGGGATATGGTGAGAATGAATGTATGAATGAAGGAAGGAAGGAAGGAAGGAAGGAAGGATCAAACGAACGAACGAACAAACGAACGAACGAACAAACGAAGGGAAAAGTGAAAACATGTGAGAATAATTTCACAACTTTAATCAAAATGATATTGATGTACGACTATATGTGACAACCATATTCATTATTTTAAACTGAATGCTATTTACCTAAAGCATAATAACAACAACTAGATGTTCCAATGGAACCCGAAATGAACTAGTCCGCCCCTGCCACATCTCCTTTTTCGGGAAAAGGGGCTCAGTTACAATCCCAAACTAGTTTGCGACCAAAACACACTAGATACAAAGTTTCATCAAATCTGATCAATATCTGTGACCACCAGAAGTACGATGTTGTTTTCAATATCTGTGACCACCAGAAGGAGGATGTTGTTTTCAATATCTGTGACCACCAGGAGGAGGATATTGTTTTCAATATCTGTGACCACCAGAAGTACGATGTTGTTTTCGATATCATACATGGCATAACCCAAACCTGCCAAAGGAGGAGGTCCAGCTTGAAAACGGGGAAGATTGGGGTCACGAAAGAGGAGGTCAAGCTTGAAAATGGGGAAGATTGGGGTCACGAAAGAGGAGGTCCAGCTTGAAAACAGGGAAGATTGGGGTCACGAAAGAGGAGGTCCAGCTTGAAAACGGGGAAGTTTGGGGTCACAAAAGAGGAGGTCCAGCTTGAAAACAGGGAAGATTGGGGTCACGAAGGAGGAGGTCCAACTTGAAAACGGGGAAGATTGGGGTCACAAAGGAGGAGGTCCAACTTGAAAACAGGGAAGATTGGGGTCACAAAGGGGAGGTTTTCTAAAACTGCTATATATATTATAAACATCTGCAAAACATGTCAAACATATTTTGACTCAAAAAACAGAAGATTTAGTAAAATGACCGGGAAGTGTGAAGGAGATGGGTGAAAATCAGGAGTCTCCCACCTAAATCAGGAGTGTACCATCTAAATCAGGAGTCTCCCACCTAAATCAGGAGTCTCCCACCTAAATCAGGAGTGTACCATCTAAATCAGGAGTCTCCCATCTAAATCAGGAGTCTCCAACCTAAATCAGGAGTCTCCCACCTAAATCAGGAGTCTCCCATCTAAATCAGGAGTCTCCCACCTAAATTAGGAGTCTCCAACCTAAAACAGGAGTCTGCCACCTAAATCAGGTGTCTTCAAACTAAATCAGGAGTCTTCCACCTAAATCAGGAGTCTCCCACCTAAAACTTGCGACCAAAACTGTCGAGATATCAGCCGATACACCGAGGAAGTATGGATATATGTGTCTTATACCCCACTCTGGTCGAGTTATAATCATTACACATAAGTATATTTCACATAATAATTATTTCATATATTTGCCAAGAATGTCTCTAAAAATAACCACCCAAAAGAGGCCACAGTGGGACTGGGACGCATTCACATTGGGCTCGTGAAGCTCGTGCAGCCAATGCACGGGTTGTTTTACCATCTCCGTTTAGGGCGTACATGCTTACTAGAACTCTATAGCCCCTTTTCAGCATTGTGATCTGATACACCTACAGTTTTGCTGATATCCTACACTTTTGATCGCAAAAGTGTAGGTGTATCCAGTTATACACCTACACTTTTATCAAAAGAAACCATGGCGACGAGACCGGAAGTGGGGTATAATAGTTCCTTCCACACTATACTGGAACATACTATTTCCGTCGGAGCACGCATGCGTATACCTGTTTGGACAGGTGGGAGATCATCGTTTCCTTGTGTTATTATCAGTGCATTAGAGAAAATAGAAGATCGGGTATCAGTTCATGTAAGACACCCATTTTTCTTGAAGCGGTTTATTGATGATGATCTCATGTTGAAAGGGATAATCGTTCATTCTCGTGTACTCAGCAACATGAATTTAGCTTGTCAACCACCTGACATGGGTTTGAGGTGTGGTTGTGTGTGTGTTTTGGGGGTGAGGCACTTTGAACCAGCAATCAAACCAGAGCTCGTAAAATTCATCACTGTAGTGTAGTTCCAAAACAATTACAGTATGGTCAAGTCCAATCGCTTCATGGATGCGGCACCTTTCCCAGCGTTTGTACACTCATAATCCTTTCTTAATTTGCTGTTCCTGGTTCTGTGACACTGAAACGATGCCGAAGAGATTTCTCGCGTTTTAATTTTCCTGCTGCCTTGACCTTTTGTAGATACTCTTGCCCAAGAGTAAATTGACGTTTGGGAACGTCCCTGCCGCGAATCAAATCTGAATGCGGTGAAGCCTGCTTGTAATGAACTTGCTGGCCAGACATTAAATTCAGTTTATGTCTCCGACCATCCTCGGCCAGTTATAGTTCAGCAAAAGGTTGAACTGGGTTACAGGTTTACGCCAAAGGCTGTAACACAAAAGTGATGCGGAAACACATAAAAGGAACGACAACATGAAATCGATGAGCAGAGAATTAAAATGCATCAGTTTGAGTCAACGTTACGAAAACACATTAAACGGATACTATTCTTTCGAAGTTACACCTTTGAAATGATCCCAACATGCTAAATTTGATTTGTAATATCAACAAAATCTTATTCTACGTCTCCGTCTCGGCCTAGGGTTCTTGCCTCACGTTATACTGAAGTTTTCACAACACGTTTTAAGTGTCTCTGGACAACATACCTCATGCACACTCTGTCAGTGGCATTTAAGAATGTTCCAATCAATAATCATTGATTAAGTTAATTTATCTATGACATGTATACCATAGTTTACCATCTGAGTCCCTTCTGACCAATAAATATTGGTTGTCCTTGCCCATCAACTTGAACTTACTGTACTATTGTCATGAATACCAACGATATATATTATGTACTGAGTGATGGTAATATAACGGTCACCTTCATGCAACTAACAAACATATAATTATACGACCTGGGGAGCTGAGAAATGTCGTGGATTGTATATTGTTCCAAGTTATAATATGGAGCGTTTTCAACATGCCCCTTGCGTAGAGGTCAAGGTCGTTCCAAGTTATAATATGGAGCGTTTTGAACATGCCCCTTGCGTGGAGGTCACGGTCGTATCTCCGTCATGTGGACTCCGAAGTTACACATATTTAGGGCACGTTTAGGCCTGTGAAACGAGGCTGACATGCAACAGCGCAATATTGTGAATAAATAAACATTTGGGTAAGCAGATGGGACGTTGAACAGTATATTGTCCAGCAAATTTAGTAAGTAGTAGCAGTGTTCCATGACAAAAATCGCGATCGAATCGGGCTGTTTTTTGTGTCATTTTAATTGAACACCTTGTGTTTAAATATATGTATAATAGGACGAAATAGTAGAAATTCGCAGAAATTCACATTTTACCAGTCCGAAGAAAGCAACCACTGCACGAGCGCGGAACTATTTCCACAGAGTAAGAGCTAGTGAAGTTGTATCAAGCTGTTTCAACTGCTGTATGTCAAATTGATCCGGACCTAAACTATAGTGCTATTGCAAGCACAAAGGTTGAATTGTAACATGAAATATAATCCAATTTCGTTTCTATTTAAAGTTGTGTGGATCTGGACGATTTTCTCGCATCGCGCCGTTCTACAAACAGGTTAATCAATCTTTTTTTGACAAAGCTTGGTTACTGAACGTTTCAAGTCCAGTAGAGTTTGATATTTGCCCCTAAGATTGGGTTACTAATATCTTGCCATCAGGATAAGTGACTGTACATGAACTTACTCATATAGTTATAGTTGAGAATCGCCTTTATAGGGACATTAGCTTCATCATGCATGCTTCATTAGCAGAGCAACGTGATATGCAGCACACGAGCCGAAAGAGAAGATAGATGAGTCTGCAGAATGGGGATTAACAGTAAGGGTCCCTTGTATTATTAAGCACCTGTCTAAGGTTACAACGGTTTTGCATCACGCCATTACCATGGAAGCAGAGTTACAGGCTGACCATTTCTAACACAAGTAGTAAATGATATAGACTATACCAAGAGAGTAGAGGGCATTGGAGACCATCAAGACCATACATTGTATTGGAAATTTGATACGATATGATCATTATGCTGGGGAGTCGGTGTGGAGGTCGGGAGTCAAACAAGAAATTTGCATTTTGCAACTAACCTGACTAATTAAGAGATAAAGTTGCTATTTTCCCCAATTTAAGGTATGTCAACTGTAGATTAATATCCTCTTATTTTAATTTGAAATCGAGCGCTTTAGCAAGTTGGTTATTCTATGTGATTTTCGTTAGCCAAGACACACATTGAATAGCACCTTTATCTCTATTCTACCATGCTTTTATACAATGATTTACATCCGACACTTTCGTTATGCGGCAGTTCCCAGCTGTTGTGCAACTTCTCAGAATAGAATCTTCGGCAAGGGGAGATTGACTTCGAATCAAGCATATCAGAGTACTTAACTTACGAGTAAAATATATGGGTTTTCTATTGTTTCTGAACCTGGTACTATGTAATATGGGAAAACATGAACAAGACATTCTAATTTGAAGTGTACAATTGTACAACAGTTGAAACCTGTTGACCACTACCCTGATTAAGATTGAACTCGTCGTGATGGTATAGCTCACCGGGCGGGGTAGCAGGTTACAATTAATACATTAAGGAAAGTATTTTACAGTGATACTGTTGCAGAATTTCTCCAAACTGCCATTACAAATTAACTGGTTTTGATATAAATTTAATGGTTATCAATTTAGAAAAAAATATAATTTACAAACGTGAGAAAGTTTCAAGCTTTCATCCCCACCTAATTTGAAAGCGCCTAACGTTTATTTGGAATCGTCTTGAAGGGGAACCAGCTTATGTTCACAGTCAACAAAAGAAATAAAACGGGAATTATCTATAATTTCTTTTATTCTTTAACTGACCAGTCCGTGATATAATTTTTGAAATAACAGCAGCTTCAAATTGGAAATGCACAATTATGCAGCAGTTTAAAAACATCTTCCTCAACAACTACAAAAATGTCTGGCGTCCCGCTTGAATGCCTTGCAGTGGCGAGCGCGTTGACGTAGCGTTAATTTTGAACATGTTTGCAGCGCCGATACTCAACTGGAACGAGCTGTGCATGCGTGTGTGTGTTCAGTGGAAAGGATGATGAAAATGCTC
>JAUELE010262606.1:0-10308 GCA_031471655.1 Diodora aspera | reverse complement strand
CATTTCTCCTGTGCGTTCAGTGCCATTGTTATGATGAACAAAACTGTGTAGATTTGTATATTGAGCTCAACGACAAACACACAGATCATGTCAGAGAAAATATTGGGCACATCACATTAAATACGTTGAATAAAGACCATGGCGACTAAAATGTCATTTCATTGAGTTATATGTGTCTGGTGCATTGTTGAAGTACAAACTAGATAACGGAGAAATAGCCAGATTCACTCTCCACGATGATATACAACTGGGAATACAGAGAATATTTTCTGAAGACTATCAGTGTGTTGGGTGACAACTGCACAAGATGGGAGTAGTCTGACCAAATGTGCTTCTTGTTTTCAACTTCACCTCCCCAAACCTCTGTCATCCTCAACATTTGACATCATACAAGAGTGGTTCCTTGATGTCCCGCTGGTTGTCCAGTTGTTGCTACAAGGATTCATAAACAAACATAGATATAATAGGTCTTTGGAAAAGGAGAAAGTTCTGCAGAGAAAACTGGAACGGTTGTATTATTGTAACGGTGTGCTGTTGAACACTTTCAACAAACGTCACGTAGGCGTCTTGCAGCAAAGTACAACAGAACTGTTGATAAACTACAGAAACATGAGTAGCTTATTTTCCATCACCAGCAACTTTAGATGCACCACAAGCCTGAAGCTGGCAGGGAAGAGACTGAAGGCAAGAACACGAGGGGACAGGTGCTATTTCAATACATACATCAAAAAGGTATCCCTTGACATATGCAACAGCAACTGGTGAAAGAGAAATGTTGATTAACATATGAGAATGCTCTATATGTCATTCTTATGCTTGATAACCTAGTGAGTCGCAATGATCCCATACCTGATGAAAGCAAGTACCTACAACTCTGTATGTTACCTGTTACTCTCCAGGGACTCCCAAAAGATTGCACTGGGACAGAATTGTGACATGACGGTACAAGTTGTGATGGCATGACAAACTGTCCATGCATGAAGTCTACATCTGTTCCAAAGGTGGAAGCATTTGTTACCATTCTGGATTTTACTGAAGCTGAGAATGAAGTCCACATTATGTTCAATCGTCCCTGAACATGGGGCAATACAGAACAGTGGAGAAGAATACAGGTACCGTATAGGTCTTTTTCACTGCTTTGCACCGCGTCTTAATCATATAAGAGGAAATAAAATGTGCACTCCTACGATTGACAAGTTGCATTAATGTTGCTTTCAGACAGACTCACTAAATATTGTATTTTTAAAAATATTTTTGGGACCATACATTGTATTGTGTTTGGTAAATTAGGTGTTTCCTACAGAGAAGGCTGGATCCTGGGCCATATGGACTGGACAGGCGACTCTGACATTGATCCATTACATCAATCAACACAAGACCAGACGATGCTGGACACTCCAGATACGATAATGCCCATATCTAATGTACAAAAGAAATGTCATGCGTTATAACATGATTGTGTTTCTGGGTTTTTTTATTTTGAAAAGACATATATCTATACATTCACAATATGCATTTTCAGATTGATGTGGAATCTGATATTCCTGATCCGGATGAAAATAAAGATTTTGGTGATGATGAAAGTAAAGATTTTGGTGATGATGAAAGCGAAAATACAAATGAAGATGAAAGCAAAGAGGTGGATTTTGACCAAAGTAAACATTTGAATGTTGAAGAAATTCAAAATCTAGATGAAAACACTGATAGCACAGGTGAAGATACTGACTGTCGTGATCGCATTCTCTTTGGACTGGACAATAAGATTGGCGTGAAGGTAAGCAACATATACAAGGCCCTTTGGCCCGAATTTCTACTACTTTATCTCCGGAAATCCAAAGTTAACACCTTGTTTACATCATACAAAAGTGCTGGTCTCTGAGAACTTCTCATGGTGATGCGAGATGATGAAAGAAGTGACTGGTTACTGCCGAACACATTGATACTGCAACTGCAAATGTTCGTCGAATAGATCAGGCTTTACAGTTGTCTTTTATGATCAGATTTATGCAAACACTGGATCCCACAGATGCAAAGCAATGTTTGAAAGATCTGACAACTTCAGGTCCAGTAGACAATGCCTCAAAATGGGAAATGAAAGTTAAGACATTTGCTTTGCACTTTGATATTATGACGCACTGTCTAGAAGTAGCAGCTTTGAGTGTAGCAGAACGACTTGGAGGGAAGCAAGGGTACACGTTACTTCTTGCTACAGTGAATTTTTCTTCTCTTTTGTGAATGGTGCCAGTTCATACTCTCCTTTCTGCTCGCACCTACTGGCTGAACATTACACAGCAGGATCATTTCATCAGAGACTGAAAGAAACGCTTTACACCACTCCTATTGGCAACAGTAACACTTACTTTGCCTTTGATACAACACACAAGATATACCACAAGGATGCTATATATAGGGATTGCGTGCTGGATCAACTATGGAATCAGCTTCCTGGTCGCATGTCACTGATAGATTCATTCAGTCAGGTACAAAAAGAAGATGAGAAAAACGTACCGTGAATGATCAGAAAAGGCTAAGAAAGAAGTTCACAGAGTGTGGCATTCAGCACATCAAACGAGTTGTTGATGTGATTTTGTGCTGTGGTGCCTTATCACTAGCAACAGATTATGTGCCTTACAGTGCATATTCAAATCCAAGGAAAGCACTGTCATCTGACATTGTTGATGATGAGACGAGAGATACTGGCCACTTCCTCATAAAGAAGTCCATATGTAAAGATCATTTTCTCAACATGGCAGAAGCACATATTCCAAATCTAGAGAGTGTAAAGGCCCAAAAGTCACTTCTCACCAGGGTAGCCAAAGCCAAAAGTGTAACAATCAGAAGACAGACAAACAAATGCGAAGTCACAGAAAAATCAGGTGAGAGAGAGAGAGACATCAAGGAAGAAAAGAGAGCCAAAATAGTGAAGAGAGAACAAAAGAAAACCAACTGCTTAAGTTCTGAAATGTACACCTGCCAAGCTTTGGTTAGACCAGCTTGCAGCAAGCTAAAATTACAGAAGTCGGCATCTATGAAACTAGCAATTACAAATTTGCTGCAGAAGACTGGAAAAAAATCAAATGTAACAACATCAGCTGTCATTACAGTTGAAGGACGTTTGTATGATACCTTGCAAAATGTCAATCTTGTCACTGTTGAATTTGTAGGAGTCAAGTACAAAACTAAAGCAATTTCTCGTCAACACTACTTGAAGTTTGTTGAACATTTAATTATTAGACCTCTCACATATCAGTTGCCTACCTTGGAAAGGTTAGTCAGATGTGAAGAAAAATACTCATTCACACCATACGACTTCAAGACTGCAACGTTTCACATTTGAAAACCACAGATGAAATGCTAAGTCAAAAGAAATTCAACCGTGCAGCAGTCACTACAGGTGAGGGTCTATTGACATAGACAGTGAGTTGCATTGGTCTCAATGTTCGTGTGAAGTAGCATGCAATTGTAAGATGTATGCCACTCCAATCAGATGTATATTCACAGAAAAGAAAACAAACATGCGATCGTGATATTTCACTTCTGGAATATATCAGACAACGGAAGGGCGAGGCAGAAATGTCGCAGGCTGACTGGTTACTCAACAGTCAAGACACAATATCGCAAGGAGATGCAGTTGCAAGTTTGGTCACTTCAGTGGATATTGATGCAGTACCAATCCATCTCTTTGGTGTTAGTCTACACTGGCCCTGATTTGAAAATGGTAGATTTAAAAACACAGTTTACGTCATCTTACAAAAAGCAAATCAGCAGTACGATATATTAAACATCACTGCCATTTTAGAACTGCTAGAGACAGTGTATGGGGATAGGCACATTGGAATCAAAGTTGCTGTAACACTCTGTACCGGTGACAATGATTTTGTGCCGAAAATTAATGGCATATCTCACAACAAATTCATGAAGGCATTTATTTCAGCAGAGTTCTTTAGGGATGAGTTAGGGCAACTTGAAAAGGATTTGTACTGTCCAAAACAGAAAGATGCCACTGTTTTGAACTTTGACGAGATGAGAGAAATGACAATGAAATCAAAATATAAATCAACCGAAAATACATTTCATCCTTCTTTAAGAAATTCACAGAATTGGTTACCACCAGAATCTGCTATTGAAAGCATGTGTGAAATTATACAACTTCAGATGGAATATTAATTTTGGAATCTGTTGGCAACCATTAAGCTGATTTGCCTGCTGTGTCTTGTCATGGAACTGTTTCAAACGTACGACAGCAGGAGAAGTGGAATACTGTTTGGACCAGACGATTACTCATCTCAGCACCAAAAGCAGCACAGCTAAAAGAAAGATGAATGACACCCATTAAAAAGGTCGCAGAAGAAAGAGGCAACCAACAAAAACTCCTGTCAAAAAGACACCATAAAGTTGTAACGATTGGATTATGTTCATGTTGGTTGTTATGAATTTGTGCATTTACTGTATTGTTAGAGTTCGAGTATAACTCTCAGTAATTTTTCTGGATTACAAAGAACTATTGCAGAACTAGTACATTCTCATCAACTGGACATATTGGCGTTATTTTGTGTGTAAAGTGTTTCAAAAAGCATTCCGGTTTGGATGGAGTCGTGCAAAAATGAAATACTTGTGACTGATAACTCTTGGATCTTCGTATGGCTGTGAGTATCTGACATACAGTGTTATCACTGAACTACATGTAAAGTGCATGGTATAATTTTCCCATGAACTAATAGTTTTTGTTCCAACATCTGTTTAATTCAATGGAGTTCATCTCTGTGTATAATTACACTCACATGATGTTGACACTAAAATGGGTTTCACAGTATCCCACTGATGACTATTATGATATATGCTATGACACTTCCTTACATTCATAGCATTTTGGGTGATGTTGTACAGTATTGTTGAACAGATGACTTTGTGTGATGTCCATTTTTGTTGTTTCCATGACTATATACAGACAGACAGACAGACAGACATAATTTATTCAGCATATAGGCCTACTGGCCAAAAGTACATATCAAGAAAAGAAAAGAATACATCATGGTCAAATAAAATTTAGACTTGTCTGTTGTATGTGTGTTCTTCTCAAGTACCTTCTACAAAATGGTAATTGAAACCTGAAACTGATAAGATGTAGACCACACTGCAGTGAAATGGCAGAAAGATTGCCAAAAGCCACGTAAAATCCTAAGCCACTCACTCACTGCAGGATTCTCATCAGCTACTGTTGCCAACGGTGACATTAAAACCATTCCATGCACTATCAGTACCAAGTCTGGTAAGCTGGAACAGATCTCGGGCTCATTACAGAGCTTCTATAAATACTCTGCACCATTAAAACCATTTCACTTCAACGCTTAAGATACATGTAGTATTGTACCATATCATCACTTGTTTGCATCAGCCTTCAAACTTTTGCATCCCCCCTCTCCAAATTGTATCCTTTGTGAACTATGTTGTTGCCCCCTTTACACTAATCCTGGATCCACCACTGCTGTATTCCTGCCAAAGAATTACTAAAACATGAATGAAATGATGTTAGTGATGAAGAAAGTTGTATTTACACTTAATTTCTTTTGTTCAGGTTGTTGAAGGAAAGTCTTGGTGGGAACTCCAAAACAGCCATGATTGCTACCATCAGCCCTGCCTTCCAGCACATGGAAGAGACACTGAGCACACTTAGGTGAGACAAGACTCTTTGATTATCACACTGATTTTATTATTAGCTTGTAATGTTTCTTGTCTTCAGGTATTTCCTCTTGGATACCTATTACCACGTGCCTGTCTGGCACTGGGACCACTAGACCGAAAAATCTGTCCCTAGATTGTGCTATATTAAAGTTTTTTGATTTTTACTTTACAATCTGAGGACAGAACCCTCTCGTTGATCAAATCTTTCGGGTTGCGACCCCAGCCTGGGTCGCTAAGGGGTACCTGCCAGAAAGGTTCAATTACTGAAAAACCATGTGTTGTCTGCATACTTACGGGGTATTCGAGTCTTTGTGAATGATTTTCTAGTACTACTGATGTCTTATTGTTACGTTATCATGCGCGCATTTCTTAAATAGGGACATGGAATTTGAAAATTACCGAAAATCGCATCTAGGGAGTCTATCTTAAACGAGATTAGGGTGTAGTCTCGGGCTATGCAAATGAAGCTTGTGACCCGATGACGTCGCGGATCAAATACATTATATGACAACAACAACACGCCACCGGCCAATGAACAGGCTGGGGTCGCAACCCGAAAGATTTGGTATACGAGAGGGTTCTGGCCCCAGATTGTAAAGTAAAAATCAAAAAAATATAATATAGCACAATCTAGGGACAGATTTTTTGGTCTATGGGACCACGAGATAGCTTAGTCGGTTGAGTGTTAGCCTTCCATCTGAAGAGTCGTAGGGGGCTAGGCATAATTTCTCTGCAGCAGTCAGTGTTTCTGTATGCAGTGTGCTGTCACATTGTGGTATCACCATTGGTTCATCAGTACCAGCCGTAGCCTGCAGGTTATCCAGCTCCCACCTGATGTTGCAGACTTTTTTCCTGTCCTCTACTGGCGAAAGTGGGCATATGACTGAAAGAGTGTCAAGTCCCACTATAAATCCAAACAAATGACAACATTGGTCTGACTTGGATCCCCATATCCTCGAAATCCAAGGCATTTATGACTGTCAACAGCTCCCTCAGATGGATTCACTCCTATTTTAAACAATATCTCCAAGTTGATGTTTTGACCAATTAGTGAGGCTTCCATAGTGACAGCTTGCGTTGAATCATGTGATGCGTCTCTCTTAACACTCAGCTAAGTAAAGACGTCATGTGTTTAAATTTATCAAAAGTTACTTCTCGTGCTAATTTCTCTCATGCAGTTAATGCAACACGTCATCGGTTGTCTATATTTAGCAGGTTTGGACTTTCAATACACACAAAACTACTATCATGAATAGGAGTAAATCCAGGGCATCTGAGGGATCTGTTAGTGGAGTCATGTGTCTGATTTCGAGGCTTGGCTCCTCATGGATCTGGTCAGAATGCTGCAATATGCTAATAACCCTGAATAAAGTTACTGTCAAGGGCAGCAATAACCCAGAAATAGTTGTATAAATCCAAATAATTTACATATTTCTTGTTGACTGGGAAAATGGTTGTTGTGAGTGAGTTTGTAATCTATCACAATTGTTGTTCTTTCAATCTCACTTTAATCATTTGATCAGCTTTCATCTCACAGGCACTGTTTGGGTGGATTTAATATTTTGATGATTCTACTGAAACCTTGCTGAAGACAAGTACAATCCCTTGTTCACCTCTGTTGTTTTCAGATATGCCAAGCAAGCCAGATCTATTGTGAATGTTGTGAGAGTGAATGAAGATCCTAAGGCTAAAATAATAAGAGGTGAGTTATTTTCAGACAACTTCCATTGATAAGCAATGATCTGAACTGGACTGAAGATCTGTACTGCCTTTGTAATGGTATTTGCTCTGTAGATCAAGCAACAGAATGCTATACCTGATATTACTGATAACATCCTGAAAATCCTTAATAAGCAAGCATCATTAAACTGATTCCAATATATACATGTCAATGTGACATGATTTCTTTCCAGAGCTTCGAAACGAGATTGAAAAGCTCCGAGGTAAGACCTCTGACGTGGACTTAAGTGATGAATTCCAAGCTGCAAGTCTGGCAGAGATTGCATTCCTCAAGGGAAAACTGCTGTCCAAAGAGAAAGAAATGGATGAGATGTCAAGGTTTGTACTTTTAAGATGTTTAAATTAAAGATGTTCAGTTAGGAAACCCAAGTCTTTTATGAGACTGTTAATCAAATGTAAAAGAATTAAATTTAAAATCAAAATGTAAAATATAAAGGCCTTAATGTTGGGAAGGTCAGATTGACAATTTAACTTGCATCTAGGCAGAAACAGTTGTGGGAGATATTTTTGGCCCCAATATAATCAGTCTTTGGGTACATTGCCATAATTCTTCAAACCAGTGATCTGCTGATGATAGTGGTTGAAATTTCAGCATGGAAATGCTAATCTTATTTGCATTCTTGATTTTTAATTGATCATAAACTTGTGGACTCATGGTGATGTTGCTGTACAGACAGCTTGAAGACACATTAATTCTTTACATACTACTGGTATTCAAATGTATGGTAGAACTTCCAAAATTTCAAAGCTGCTATTTCTGTCAAGATAATCAATTTATTTCACCTCTAAAACTTCCAAATCTAATCAAAAATCTGAAAACTGAATAAAGCCTCTGAGAATTAAACAAACTTATCTGAGTGACTGTGCAGTTCTACCTACCAGAGGATATTGTAACCTTTGTGCCAGCTCAACTTACATTTGATGCCAGTAAGCAATCATGCATCTTGCAGGTCTTGGCAGGAGAGGTTGAGAAAATCTGAGGAGAGGAAGATTGCAGAAGGCAGGATGTTGGAGGTATTTAATGAACAATGATTGCCTTTATTAAACTAAATGAAAACATCAGATTTTTGGTGGTTGTAAGTTGAAATCTTCTTCTGGTTTGCTGGTAGTCAATTTAAATTAAACAATATTTAAGTGTGGATAAAAAGGAGTGAATTGTAATTTAATGTGATTTTCAACAATATTTTAGCTATATCACTATGTACATTCCTTGATACAAGGATTTTATCTCTAGGCCGAATGAAACAGGACCCCTTGCAATGTTTGAATCCCCTACCATTGGGCCAGTAGGTTAATGATCAACTGTGTCAATGTGACTATCCTGAAGCCCTTGAATGGGCAAGTGATGGAGGGAGTGAATGAGGAGACAAATGAATAACGAAGTCGGTGTGTTTGAAAAATCTTTCAACTGCAGTATAATTGTTTGTTTCAGAAATCAGGAATTGCATTAAAGGTCGACAACCAACTTCCTAACTTAGTGAACTTGAATGAAGATCCCCAGCTGTCGGAGATGTTGCTTTACATCCTCAAAGAAGGCCAAACACGTGTTGGACGGATGAGTGAACTTTCTCAACATGACATCCAACTGAATGGGGCACTCATTGCTAACAACCATTGGTCAGTAGATACAGGGAGAAAGCAAAGTAGTAATGATTGTTGTTGTAGTAGTAGCAGTAGTTGTAGTTTTAGTAGTACTTAGTAGCAGTAGAAGCAGTATTTGTAATTGTTGTTTAGTGGCAGTTGATTAGTGGCATTTGTAAGATCACCGGGGAGATTGGCTATTTTAAAGTATCCAACAAGTGTGGTCGCCAAAAATTGTAAACTAAACATTGCATGCACCAGTATATAAGTTTACGAGTTCTATATAGATGTATACTACTCAAAAGACATTAGGGATCAAACAGTGAAACCGTTATTTTATCACTAAGAAGCTGTGGATCCGTAATACACATGATTACATGTTGGCTCACATGTCACACTCCAATGTACGCATGTTTGAAGTGACAAACGTGACCAACGTGTTCAAATGCTGCATGTGTCGATACATCATGAATTTAAGATTTTGAGGAACATTTCTCATGAAACATTTTTTTCTAAAATTCAGTGAACTTCAGCATTAAATTTTCATCTGACCTTTAAGGTAATTGGTAAATTTTTGGTACTAACAATATTGCAATAAAACATCCTTCCTAAAAAATATGCTCATATGACAGGTTCCGACAATTCCTCAAACAGCAAAATCGATTATATCAGATCATGCTTCTGTCAGATTATACATCTTTTGAGTAGTCTATATGATACTTTCTGTTTGCAGCATCATCAATAATGTTGAAGGAGTTGTCAGCATCACCCCAATTGGAGATGCACCAACATATGTGAATGGAAATCTCATCTTTGAACCAACCATTCTTCATCATGTATGTTTGCATTTATTTGATTCATCTCCTCTAATGTTATAAAAACTAACAATTTAGGATACAAATTGCAGATAACTGTTTCATATAAAAAGCTTGTATTTGATATCAAAACAGCATTTCGTACTGTGTGCTTTACTTGTGTGTCTCTTTTCAGGGTGACCGTGTGATTTTGGGAGGTGACCATTACTTCAGGTACGTTCAGCTGAATACTCTAAATGGGCTGATTATGGATTGATCCTCTTCATGGATGACACCCCGTGGGGCTCCCGGGGAGTGATGTGGTGTCACTTAAATAGAATAGGGCCTCAGTAACCCAATGCTTGTTGTACAAGGGGACTAAAATGGGGATCTTTTGCTTTCACTTTCTTACTATCGAACCCCGTGGGGCTCCCGGGGAGTGACGTGGTGTCACTTAGATAGAATAGGGCCTCAGTAACCCAATGCTTGTCATACAAGGCGACTAAAATGG
>JAUELE010262595.1:0-10309 GCA_031471655.1 Diodora aspera | reverse complement strand
GTGACGATTTCCAATTTGAAAGCCGATCTGCTGTCAGCTGAGACATGCCTATACATAATTGCTCGGGACTATTGAAACCTTGATTGCGCTCAGTCGTCTGTCGTCAGGTTTAATCACATTTACAAATTCCCCACGGCTCCCGCATAGCCTCTCAAGGCAATTTTCAGAGTGGAAAGTGTGCCCATTTTCATATTGACCTTATATCAGTGTTAGAGTTTGGTTGAGCGGTCACACTGAGATGTAAATCGGTCAGAGAAATGTGCTAGCACGACAACATTCCAATACCAGTACATTTTCAAAGATACACAGTCACCTATATACTGATCCTTACCACTCAGATCAGTTGTCCTTGACTCGTTTTGTAGCTCGCACCCTTGCCGGGAGCTGTATTAATTTTCTTCACCCCATGATAGAAAAAAGATCCATTTTTTATTCAATCCACAAATTCTGAAAATTGCCACCCACCTTCGCCCCCCTTCGAAATCCCAACTCACAAGCGCCCCTGTTGGGAGACGCTGAGTTAAGCAGATATGTGATATTGTAAAAGGTAATGAGCGATAAATAATTATCAGTTAGCGTTATTTCAGCTATTTCCGGCTAAAACATTTGAGTGTTCCTCGTGTACCGTCGCCACTCAAGTGCTGCGCGTCAAACATATTTATTATGATTAATTTTTTAAAGCATATTTCCTGCTTTATACTAAGTGCACATTGCGTCATCTGTTCACCTACATTAACTGTTAAATCCGGATTGCCGATGGATTGCTGAATTTGCAGACGTTCTTAAGGCCAAACCTGGTGTCGCATATTCATGGTGCAGAGTGTATTGTCAGCTTTTGCTGATCGTGAAAACAAACTCAGTTTCTTCCCCCGGTGTCACATTTTTGATTAATAGCGTTTATTTTAAGAGTTCTCACTCACTCGTCACTTTTAGGAAAAATAATCTAGAAACTTTTATTTTTATGCAGTCTTCCCAGGATACAAAGACTCCCCTTACCTGACTCACGAAACTAAACCTTTAAAACTATATACCGGACGCTTGGCAGAAATCGAACCCAGAACCTCTGAGGCTAACGGGTGACCAAGCTGATGCACTATCTACTGTGCTATCATTCATCCCATTGGACCAAGAAATAGTAACATTATTTCAAGTAGAGTCTTTGTTTTGAATCTTAGAGGGCATTTAATGTTCGGTTATACACCAGGACAGTTTTTACCGGTGTCGGGTATAGTTGCACTCCCCTAAACATCCGCTCCCCTGTCATTATTACACATAGTTTTACCCCCCCCCCCCCCGGTGTATTTTACGTGTATTATATACTGTCTCTGTGTAACATGCACTTCCATAAAGTTCATGCCATACTTTTATCCGTTCAAGTGTTTTCACACATACACTGCTTATATCAAACACACTTAATGTTCATTTTTTGGCATTTTCAAGGGCTTCAAAATCCGTGACGTGTTGACATCTTTGTTTTGCCTACCCTAAACATGAATCCCCATTTCTATTTTGATAACGTCGAAACCCCACTTTCTGCTGGACTCAGTAAAGATGTAAAAACGTATTCACAAATAGTAAGTGGTTGAAGGCCAAGATTATAAAGGCTGCACAGACTCTTCTGTCTGAACAGTATCCTGTGGCAGGACCAGACACATCATTGTTGGCACAGACGACAAGTGAGTTTGATTCAGCTGGTTATAACGCAATGCCAATTCACCTTGATGGAAACTGGAATCATTGGTTCACCTCTTCAATGGTCAGAATGAAGAAAGAGGTAGCAGATAGAATGGTACCCAGAGAATTGAAACGGTCTGTACAAGAAAGTTAAAACTTGCTATGCATATTTTGTCAAAGATGGCTACCTTCAGGTTTATCTTGTACCCTGTGATCAGCATCCGAATAGATATAACTGGAATGGTCATCCAATAGCCCGATTTAAAAATGGGAAGTTAAGACAGCATCTCAGAGAATGTTTTGAAAAAGGGTTGCCGTTGCCGTTTCCCAAATTTCTAAAGCGTTGTTGAGGAAAGCAGTTTAGCACAACAACATTGACCATTGTTTTATATAACGGCAACGTATATTGTCATATTTGGTGGCTGAATATAATACGCTTGTTGCCTTTGTCTATTTTTACGATTGAATATTTCTGTCAATAAAACAAAAAAAGTAATCTTGTAATTATCCAATGATGATTAAAGATTACCCCTGCTACAACAATTACTACCATGATTGGGGGGGGGGGCAAAAGTCTATTTCCTGACAAGTGTATATTATATGTATAATAGTAGCTGAGGGAGTGCAAATAATATAAAAGGAAGGTAAATAATATGTATAATAATGGCCGGGAGAGTGCAAATAAAACGTATAATAACGACTTGGGAGTGCCAATTCTGACGGACTGCATATTTAATGTTACACCGGTTTGACAAGGAGACATGGTCAGGTGCTTGGGCTATGACTGAAGCGTTATAGAGCTCATGTGTACGGAAAGTTGCATTTTTAATTTGAAATCGTACATAAATTGTATAGTTACGCTTGTGCATACATTCAAATTTACAAAATGAATGTAGTGTCTGTGACGTCACGGACACCAAATGTCACGAGGTCACGTAAAGAGACTGCAAAAATGCATATGAGACGGCTTGCGGAGTGTTATTAACACTCCAAATATCATAATATTTTTCAAGATAGCTAAATAATATAAGTATTAATACCGCCTAGCCACCTTTCCAGAACGTGTTAGCTCATTAACGACAGTGATTAATCTGAGAAGGAAGTAATTTGACTTTTGATAGGCATGACACTGTAAATTTGGTGTAATTCCTTGTCATTGTGAATTGATTGATACGAGTGTATACTTGTATATATGTGTGTGCTCTTGTGATAACTTTCACACTTCTGAAGAGCCCGTAGTGGTGAAATATGCATATCGAGTGAATAAAATGTATCGCCAATTGAATTAACCTCAATACGTATTTTATGTTTGTCAAGTTTGAGATTTTTCTGGCATTCTCATTTAAATGTGCAAAATCGTAGTTAGTTGTTACTGGCTAACGAAAACCAACATTTCCTTATTGACTTTTGGACTTGTTTGTCAAGAGAAAAGACTCCAGTAGCTCTGTTGCTGGCGCAAAAGGAGACGGATATGTGAATGCTCTACTTTACCTTACTTTTTCTACTGATGAGTGAATGTTTTACTTTACTTTACTCTTTCTACTGATATGTGAATGTTTTACTTTACCTTACTTTTTCTACTGATGGGTGAATGTTTTACTTAACTTTATTCTTTCTACCGATATGTGAATGTTTCACTTTACTTTACTCTTTCTACTGAGATGTGAATGTTTTACTTTACTTTACTCTTTCCACTGATATGTGAATGCTCTGCTTTAGCTTACTTTTTCTACTGATGTGTGAATGTTTTACTTTATTTTACTCTTTCTACTGATATGTGAATGTCTTACTTTACCTTACTCTTTCTACTTATATGTGAATGTTTTACTTGGCTTCACTCTTTCTACTGATATGTGAATGCCCTACTTTACCTTACTCTTTCTACTGATATGTGAATGTTTTACTTTACTTTACTCTTTCTACTGATATGTAAATGTTTTACTTTACCTTACTCTTTCTACTGATATGTGAATGTTTTATTTTACCTTACTCTTTCTACTGAGATGCGAATGCCCTACTTTGCCTTACTCTTTCTACTGAGATGTGAATGTTTTACTTGACTTTACTCTTTCTACTGATATGTGAAGGTTTTACTTGACTTTACTCTTTCTACTGATATGTGAATGTTTTACTTTACCTTATTCTTTCTACTGATATGTGAATGCCCTACTTTGCCTTACTCTTTCTACTGATATGTGAATGTTTTACTTGACTTTACTCTTTCTACTGATATGTGAATGTTTTACTTTACTTTACTCTTTCTACTGAGATGCGAATATGTTACTTTACTTTACTCTTTCTACTGAGATGTGAATACGTTACTTTTCCTTCCTTTTTTCTTTTGAGATGCGATTATGTTACCTTTCATTGCTCATTCTATTGATATGTGAATACGTTACTTTTCCTTTGCTCTTTCTACTAACATCTGAATATTTTACTTATCTAATGCCTTCTATTGAGATGTGAATACGTTACTTTTCCTTTGCTCTTTCTACTGACATCTGAATATTTTACTTATCTTATGCCTTCTATTGAGATGTGAATATGTTACTTTTCCTTTGCTCTTTCTACTGACATCTGAATATTTTACTTATCTTACGCCTTGTATTGAGATGTGAATACGTTACTTTTCCTTCCTCTTTCTTTTGAGATGCGAATATGTTACTTTTCCTTGCTCTTTCTAATGAGTTATGAATATGTTAGTTTTCCTCGCTTTTTCTGCTTGGATATAAATATGGTACTTGTTTTCCTCTTTCTATTGAGATGAGAGTGGGATACTTGACCTTACTCTTTCTGTTGACATGTGAATGTATTGCTCTTAGTTGAACTGTTTGAGCTGCACACTGTCTGGGCGCATATCTCACGTAGCAGACTAGACAGCCATTATGTATCAGACGTTTTCTCAGTAGCCGAATGAAACTAGGCTTTAAAGTGCAACACGTTACAGCACAAAGAGGAGCGGGAAATCGTCACTGACATAAATTATATAAAGCTTTGAGAGAGGGAATGTAAAACAAATCAAACTAATCAAAATATCAGGCATAGCTGATTTCGAAAAAAACTGATAAGAGACATTATGTTTGAAAACGTTGTTTCCCAAAATCAAACAAGACAAATGAATGAGTTTAGGACGAGATTCACATAACATAAGACCAGCCAGCACGGAGCATAGGTTCTCATTTACGATCTTTACTAGAGGGTAGATAAATATGTGATTTGGGGGTCGTGTTTAGAACATTATTATTGGTAATAGTAACTACCAAATTTAAATAGCTTGTAAATATTTAGAACCGAACATAAATTTCGGTTGTGGACTGTATCTACAATATTCACCAAGCATGTGCATTTCTAGCTAATACGCTAGTTTTGACTTTTTAAACTATACTGACGTGCAAAAGAAATGACACCAAGAGTTAGAGAGACTACTGAATGCATTCACACATACGGTGGATATGAAAGAGATATCCCTTCAAGATTATGAGGTTTTATCAATGACACGATGTCAATCAAATTACATTCATTGAAATCCAAGCATCCCTGTGATCAACTATGGCATACAGATGTAAGGGGAAATCACTTGGTATCGTTTCTTTTGCACGTCAGTATATCATGTAGTCCAAGGGTTCTCAACCACATGTTATTTCCGCTTTACAAGATTGATTCAAAAGGTACATTCCCAGATTACTGTTGATAATATCTCCCCCTCCCCCATCAAATTAACAATTCACCAAGGGCGAATTTCCCCAGTTTGTAGTATATAAATATTCAAAAGTACCAGTTACTGTTCACAGTTATGACCTCCAAACTCAACTGGAATAACCGTAAGTGGATATTAATTATTATTCGTTTACCGCTGATGTGAGGTGAGTTGATGTGGAAAGCTTCTGGGCCTTTAAAGGTTCTTCTCTCATTTAGAGACTGGCAATAATGTCAGTGGTGTCACTTTGGGCAAGTGACTCAGTCTAAACCTTCTAGCAACTGGCAGCTTGGGTTGTATGCTCCCTGGGGAGTTGATGGTACACTGTTCCAGTGATCGGAGTAATGATGTTGCGATTTGAGCATGCACTCAGTATATGGGTACTCGCGGGTTATAAGTACACATTATTATCATTATTATTATAATTAAACATTTAATTCATAGGACACCGATTTGAAATTTTTTGAACAAGCATTATCCATTTCTCGATATACAAAAGCGTGAGTTTGATTATTATCTGAACGAGTACAGTAGTACTATTTTAATAACGATGATTTCATCCTCATTAATTGTGAAGTTTTTTAAATTTACCGTGTTCAACTTTAATATATTTTGGCATGCTTTGTCCATAATAATTGGATGCATTTAAGCTATTTACTTGGTTAGAACTATTCTCAGTTCAGTTTGGTCAACATCTCGTTTTTTCACTGTTTTCAATTCTTAACATTTTCGTTATTGATGATAAAGCAAACATCCATTATACGTTTTGATTCATTTGAATGTATGTCCACGCTATATTATGCTTGTTATTTGTTCATATTCGTAATTGGATTTGAGTTTTCAGGGAAACGACGTTTTGATGAGTCATGTCGTCAATACCGGGGAATTACTCACCACGTCTTATCAGGATGAAAATGTTATTGTGACAGCGTTGTCATGCTATTGTTATGTTATACCCACTTCTACGTATTGATCACCGTTCATCGTGTGGCTGTAGCGCTATGTGAGAGTTGACAGGTACCTATTATCTCGGAAGACCTGATACGAGTTATTATTTCGATCGGTTTTACTTGTTACGTAAAACATATGTCTGTCAGTACACGTTACGCCATCAGCCACTGTACTTGAGATGATTGGCCTTTATCGGCTTTTATTGCTGGGAGCATAGTCTGATGATACATTGTTAGTTCAAATAAATAAATGATTGAACACACATACAAGAGCAAGGCAGTGAATGGGTGAGTGAGCGAATACATATATGAATCAGTGTTCATGAGTGGTGAGTGAGCAAATGAGTGGTCGGAGGAACGAAAGAATGAGCGAAAATAAGTGAACTATTGAATGAATGAAAGAATAAATATGTACACGAGAAGGAGTTAATAACTATGTGAGGAAAGGATAATTGTGAGTGAATGAGGAAATAAATATTAGGCGAATGAATGAAGAAATATGCAATTATATAACGGGCCAATGATTGAATGAGAGAATGAATGAATGAATAATGGCAAAAATAGAGAAATAATTGAATGAATGAATGAATGAATTTGTGGGTCTGTGGGTGTATGAATGAATGAATGAGCAAATAAATAAATAAATAAATACTCTCTAGCATTGATTGGCCGTCACAAATAAGTTAGGCTTTCTGTTTCTGCGTGTGGCTCCAATACGAGGTAAACCAAGTCATTATTCACACGTATTGTTAGGTCTTTCCGTGGTTTGTTTAGTTAAAGCCAGGTAATAAATCGCCCAGCGCTTAATGATGTTCATGCTAGAAAACCATCAGCGTCCAGAGCACGTCGGCTATCAATTAACTTGGTAGGGAGTCTAATCGCTGTGGTTTAGAAACAAATTGCTTCCGAGAATTACAAAAATATTATCTATCCTTGCTGCAAATTTATCTGTGGCATGACCTGTGTTATTTTGACTTGATGCAATTTGTGAGATAGCTGAATATATTTGTTTCATGTAACCGAAGATCGGAGATTGAAGATTGTCCATAAAATCTGAAGGGAATTCGAAACAGCAATGAGAGATTGAAAAATATTTTGAACGGTGACCGTACCTAGATCAGATATTGGATGATATTTGTCAATGTCAGCCGCTATTGGAGATTTAATTATCTTTATAAAGGTTTAACGATGACTTGAGATCAGATTTGTCAAGGACAACAGGGGTAAGAGATGATGTTTGTTGTTGGCTGAATGGGTACGGTGATCAGAGATTGCATGGTGTTTGTGGAGGCTGGATGGGTACCGTAATTAAAAGGTTGGACGATGTTTGTTGTTGGCTTAATGGGTACGGTGATCAGAGATTGCGTGATGTCTGTGAAGGCTGGATGGCTACCGTTATCAGAGATTGGATGCCGTTTGTGAAGGCTGAATGGTTACCGTGATCAGATATTGGATGCCGTTTGTGAAGGCTGAATGGTTACCGTTATCAGAGATTGCATGATGTTTGTGAAGGCTGAATAGTTACCGTGATCAGAGTTTGGATGATGTTTGTGAAGGCTTAATGGTTACCGTGATCAGAGATTGCATAATATTTGTGAAGTTGAATGGTTACCGTGATCAGTTACCGTGATCAGAGATTGAATGGCGTTAGTGAAGACTGAACAAAAATCGCAGATCAGAGATTGCATGTCATATGTCTGCGGTAACCACGATCGGAGAGGTAATGATCTTTATAAATGTTGAAGGGTAACTACCAATCAGATATTGCATGTGATTCGTGAATGACAATCGTGATCATATATTACAGTTTATCTGTAAAGGGAGAAGATTAATTTGATCAGTTGATGTTTGTAAAAACAGTGATCAGAGATTTACCTATATTTGCATCACACAAATAGGGATAAAGGATTACCGTGTGACATTTGTGAAGACTGAAGGATAATTATGGTCACGGATTGAGTAAAATATGTTTGTGATAAGTGACGGAAGAGGCTGCGTTGATTTTCTGAAGAGTAAGGATCGCAAGCTTCACACATTAAGAACGATTTAAAAAAGGAATCTGAATGTGCATTTAATCTGTTAAGAATATGTAGAAAAGAACTTGTGACACATTTGTGAATGGCAGCTGGAGATAAAAGGCTTCCGTCTGTGAAAGGTAGTTGACGTGTCATTTGCGGTGAATAATTTAGGATTTGTGGTTACAACACGTTTGCTCTGCCTATCTGGAATCTATATCAGTTAACCAAAAGCAAACGAATGGGCACATGACACACAGTAAACAAAAACCTCAGGTAGGAGTGTATCGATGGGAGCAGAATATCGATGAGCTGTTAGTTTATGTAACAACTTACTTAAGCCATTACAGAAGTTGTTCTAATCCCCTGACAATTTGCTGTAGCCATCTACAAATCATTCCAGAGATTGGCAAAGGCCGATTGTGAACTAACGTCAAACCTTGTGATGTTTTAACGTTGGTACAATCGTGAAAATATAAACAAGCAACAGGAGAAGAATATACTACATGTAGTAGCCAGAATCTGTCAGAATATCTGCGGTTACTCAAACGTAAAACTTTTTAAAAATCAATTACAAATGATAAGATGAATGTCATTGATAAGAGATAAAAGACAGCTGATTGTTTGACAATCTATTACAGATAAGAGACTAAATGCTAAATATTGGATATCATGCGTGGAAATTTCAGCAACACTTAATGCATCGATAAGGGTGTAAGTTATGGTAATTTCCACATGGCGCAAAGAAAGGATGTAAACTATAAGGTTGATATTTAACTAAGTCGTTAATTATATTTAGGGAAGAATAATCAAACATGAATCTACGCCTAACACGCAGTCCTTTATTTGTAAAGCTTCAGAAAATAGTTAACTGGCCAATAAACCTACGCATACGTTTGGATATTTTGAAATACATTAGATAGAAATTACTTTACCTGTATACAGGATTCTGATGGTATTTTTCTTTAACTATTTTCTCTGGGTAGCATCCATGCTTCTTCATACGTGAATGTTTCTTAATGACTTCCGAATGTTCCTCAAAAGCTGTGCCAATGAAGGTTACACTATCTTCCAGTAGTTCATCCATACAAAACTCGTTGTTCATAAGAAACGCTAGGGCACCTGGTGGGTACCTACTCACTGTGTCATCAACAAGTGTATAAGCATTTTCTGTAATAATCCATGCGAATTCTTGCTCCCCTAACGGTAACCTACGGGCCGCCGTGAATATCCTTGATGCCAGCACAATGCCAGTGTGTAACACAAATATCCTGGAAGTATTTCCACGCAATGACTGCAGCAGGTACTCCAACTGTCGCGTTGTGTTGTGTTCTCGGTTCAGTCGAAACACATCCACGTGCCACTTCTTTTCCTGCGTCCGCTCCTTCAACACGGTATAAACTCCATCGTCGGTAAGGTCTGTTTCCAGTAGGAGAGTGAACCGGTACCAGTAGTTGACTGCCATCATCCGTACCAACCCCCGGGCCAAATGGGTCTTGGAGGGAAGGAGATTCAAGTACAAGTTATTATGGATCTGTAAAGGAAAGTTGGAAAATGTTAGTACATTGCTGCTGAATAAGCACTAAACGAAGGATTGGCTTTACGTTAGACGTTTATACATTGTAGGTGTGCTAGGCTTTTCTAATGACCATGAGTCAAGGCCTAGGATGCTGAAACTCTTCTTTGTAATGCCGTTCTCCGCTGGACCCGCCTGTCAAGACCTTGAGTCAAAACATAGTATGCTGAATTTCTTTTTACTGTGTAATGCAGCTCTCTGATAGACAGGCCTGTCTGGACCCAGAGTCAAAGTATAGGATGCTCTAACCCTTCTTACTCATAATGCTGCTCTCTGCTAGACCTGTCTGTTAAGACCCTCAGTCAAAGTATAGGATGCTGTAACCCTTCTTACTCATAATGCTGCTCTCTGCTAGACCTGTCTGTTAAGACCCTCAGTCAAAGTATAGGATGCTGTA
>JAUELE010262584.1:0-10309 GCA_031471655.1 Diodora aspera | reverse complement strand
GTATTTGTCGGGGATTTCAGACCCCTTGTCGGGGAGCTCTGCCTCCCACGTCGGGGAATTCCTGGCGTCACCCCTTGTGTCACCCCTTCTGATGGTGTCACCCGCGCGGTCCGCGTGCAGGCTCGGGGTGACGCCACCACCAATAGCATTCAGTCCTTCGACATTGAGATTGTTGAGTTCAACATGCGCTGACATGTTAGCGTTCCCCTGGAAAGTTCCATTCTTTCCCGCCTCTATACACACTCTTTAAACGATTTCCCACGAGTCTGCAGCAAGATTTCTTGGCCTGCACTTTACAATTATATACACATTCAGGGCTAGATGTAAACCCTGTGAACGGGTACGCTTTGAAAAATACCTATAAATATCAAACCATGTATCATCCTCGATTAGGGCCTGAAAAACTAGATGTGAGCACTGCACATGGATATTTATTACCGGTCTCCAACAAAGGTGTAATTGTACTTTCAATGAATCAATACTTGCTCAATGGCATGATGCGTGAAGTGTGTGCTAAATTAACATACGAGGTTCCGTATGAGTAACCGACTGTAAGTGAACGGCTGCAGATGTGAATATTCATGCAGGCCTAGGCCTGTTTGGAAAAGAATGTGATTTTTCTTTTATGTTACTCCTTTTTTGGTCGAGTTAACTCTCCATATTCCGTCAACACCAAGCACAAAAAGTAAAACTTTTATTCAGAGCTCTTTCAATCGGAAGAATAGTCAAGAGAGATCTTTTCTCCGATACTATCCGATTGCATTTCATACGAAAAAGGTCGTACAAAAAGTATGTTAATAGATAGATTGTTCGTGAAGATATGGATTTTAAGCGTCACAAGTTTTTAGTGGTATCGAATTGTTGAATCGAGTTAGAAACGACGGATTTGCTAACGCACTCACTGTCACCAAACTCGTCCCAGTTATAACGATGAAACGGTCGGATGAATTGGAACAATCATCATAAATTATTCACTTCATATGATGGGAAGACATAATTAACCATTTATCATGTCACGTGACCGGAAAGGCCATTGTGACTAGATTATTGTGTTTCTAGTGCAAGAATCTAAGCGTGGCACGCAAGCACTGGAGTCTGGAACCAATCAGAGGCTCTAGTCAATTAGTGGTTAAAGCATTCGTAGCAACTACGTCACTTCCCGTGATTGGGAAGGGGACTCGTATGCGTATGGTGCGCTGCCATGAGAGAGAAATAAATCGGAATGGGTGGCCTACGATTTCATACAGGCTTTTAGAGATTAAGCAGAGTGTTACAAAGCGAGCCCGTGACGCACGTTTAGAAGTGATAGCCTACGACCATCGAAATGTTATACTTAATTTGTTCAAATGGTGTATTTATAACAGAAACTTACTTATCTGTTACGTCGGTAATTGTATGACTTTTTTGGCATAAACTTTATTCAATGCCATCGCATTAACCGAACATTACCACGTAAAGGTGCAAAGCAAAAGTAATCCAGAGTTATCTTTCCTTAAAGTAATCTCCAAACTAGTGTTCTTGTCCATTCGCTTTGCGCTAGACTGAGGTCGGTCTTGCTTCGATAGGAGCATGAGATGTTTCCTCGGCTTGACCAAGGAAAACCCGAGTGTATCAATTGGATAAAAATAGAGATCGTGTTAAGATCAGCCGGGCTGGATCGACCTCCCTCACTTTGTATGGGGTGTGACCGATCTCTCTCCTTAAAACAATACTTCAACCGCCCCTAATTATCTTCGCTTGTATATATAGCTACTGTTAAACGATTGTGTACACAGTGGATGAGTATTGATATATTGTGGTGTATTATATTGGCAATAATGTCATACTTCCAGCGAATGCTCCTATACTGACAACCAAAAGAAAGTATACAGAGAAAAATGATTACAACCTTTATCAGCTCCTGGTTTTGTTTCACTCTTCGTCTAGACTGTTAATTTCTTACTGTCGTGCAGTTTCATTTTGGTCGCGTCGTGCCGAAACTCTCTTGAATAAATATCTCTGAAAAGGGCCAACATTTACTTGTTTTACCTCATTCGTCCATGGAAGTCTTATTGTAGTATAGGGGCGCGGGATAGTGCAGTGGTCAGCGCGCGGCTAAGCAGTCTGCCAGCCTTGGCGGTTGTGGTTCGAGTTCCGCCAGGGCACCTCTCTTTCAGCCCGGAGAGACTGGAGCCCTGACACCGACGTGATGCTGGTCAGACTGTGGTGATATGGCTTGAAAGATTTTCGAAAACCACTCGGCATAGTTTCTTTCACACGTCGGTATATATATATGTTTTGTTTGATTATTCCCATGCCGATCCCATGCTGTGACAGAGGAAGCAGCCCCTTCCTCTGAAATTGCCCCGGCCTCTTGCTCTTGTTTATTAAGTTTTAACGTGACTTTCAGTCAAATTTTTCAACTAAATCGTTACGGTGGTTCCAGGGGGCTCCCATCTCCAAGCAACACAACAGCCATCCGGGCGGGGTTCGAACTCGAAACCTTTCCATTGCGAGTCCAGTGCGTAACCATTGCGCCAACCCCGCTTTGCAGTTCACTATACTAAGCTTCAACCTTGGCTGTCGAATGGCGCCGCCCAGTCATCATGGCCCCAACATGGTACGAAATTCGTTGTCGTCAATGTCCAAAGCCCGTAACGGTGTAACTAATTCTGGGTAGACACTCTCGTAGGCATCACTCGATTGTAAATTATTCACCAATAACTCGTAATCACGTGTGTTAAGAAAAATCTAGTGAAAGTGATTTCAAATTCACCAAGATGGTCAAAGACGTACATCAATATAAAAGTAAATTTACAATCGACTGATGTTTATGAGAGTGTTTGCCCAGTTTAGATAAGACGCTACGGGCCTTTGAACTTGTTGACAACACGTATCGTATACCGGTGCGGCCATAATGGGCGTCGCCGTTCAGCAGGCAGTGCCCCAGGTCGAACTGTGTGTAGTGAAATCGAACGGCTAATCAAAACTTCGGGAACCAGAACGAAGTTGTATCTGTTTATAAGAAATGTTAGTACAGGACACAAGCTGCTAGCTGGTGCCACAGACACTTTGCGTTGGCCATTGCCTCCTCCGACTTAAATGTATGGTATTGGTGTGGATCTGCTATTCAAGCCATGTCTCTCTCTCTCTCTCTCTCTCTCTCTCTCTCTCTCTCTTCCACACTCTTTTTTTTCTTTATCCCTCCGTCCGTCTCTGCCTATACGTCTCGTTAATCTATATATTTATCCACCTTTATGGTTCTCGTAAATGAGCGCATCGTCTCTCCCCCTCCCCCTCTCTGTCTCTCTCTCTCTCTCCAACATGTAACATATAGTGTACTCGTTTCCAATTATCTTAATGACTTATTGATCTCTACTTTCATCACGACCCAATGATGAGTCACGTTCATGTTTTCAATACCGTCCATGTCCAGCTGTTGCCATGCTTCAAATCTGAATAGAGTTACCTGCCTTTGGGCGATGGGTCCAAACTCTTTAAAGTCTATTTCAAACGGCAATCCTGGAAGTTCTCACCTTAAGAACATCCTTCAGGGAACATATCCCCCCCCCCCCATTTCGCCAGGTGCTGCGTCATGACTATTTCTTCGGTTTACTTACAAAGTGTAAAAGAACATGTAGGCTATTTCATTAACCTGCAATAAGGGACCGATGCATATGATTATGAATAATTTTTCTCATCAATCTAGCAAGCTCCGATGGACTCATAATTACATACTAAATCATTGATCCACCTGGCATAAGGCACGTTCAGGAGAGGGGGGCAAAGAAGGCGCCTCGGCTATTGGACCAATCAGGTCACTTCTATTAAACGAGGCGCCAATCGGATCACTTCTATTATACGAGGCACGCGAGGCGCCTTAAATTGCCTCCTGAACTCGCCTATGGTCTTGATCGACACGGAAGAGTGCGCATGCACTGTTGATACATCGGCCTCGGACTACGTGCCTGCAGGGGACTTGAGCGCCCTTAATATGACATTGTATAAGCAGTTTTGAATATTTAACGAACGTGGGATGTTATAAGCCAACAGAAACGACAATTTTAACTGATTTACAAACAGCGTCGTCAAGAAACGAATGAAACTGCAATATTTACGGAAATAGAACCGAAGTTCATTAAGAAAAACTTTAATGTCCCGGATGTTAATGAGCTGTCAGCCAGTTGACTGATTAAGCCCACTCTGTACATGGGGGAGGGGGGGGGGGGTTAGTGTCAAACGATCGATTAAATCGCAAATGATTAAGAAAGCTATTTCCTTCCGTCTAGATATTAGTACATGTGATACACATGTATTTATGCAACGTAGTTCTCTAGATCTTTGCATCTTTGTCCGGTTGTCTTTCGCCGTGTACAGTTGTCCAAATTGATTGTCCGTCTCCGTGTATTGACCACGTGTCGCTTGACCACTGCATGCGTCCACTCATTATCCCCGAACGATTCACCTGAATAACACCTGAATTGATTGGGCCCTGGCTACCTGAGAATTCTGCGCGAACCTAGCCGTAACTCCTGCAGAACAGGTTGCAGACGACAATTCATTAATCCAGCAGACGATAACCGAGGAGATTTATTGCACGGCCTTATTCCCGCCCATAATCGGAATAACATTGGCGCAGCTACAATCGCGCTTTCTCCGCAGTCGCATTCAGCTCAACAAAGCTAGGTAGTAGAGTTCTTGCTTGTTGCATTGGAATAGATATTTGTATTTGCAAAATGGCGAATCCGAAGGCAGTGAAACACGTCAGTGATGAAGTCAAGCTCGCCTTCCAAGCTATGGACAAGGACGGCAGCGGAAAGGTCTCGATGTCAGAGTTCATTGTGTTTTGCAAGAAAATCGAAGGAATGGAAGACATAGCGGTAAGTCAAGTGTATTTCTACATGTCAAGTGACGTCCAGTATTTGCCACAGAGTTGACGCTCTTCACGTACCCAACCTCGTTTTCGGTGTAGGCTTGAGAGTCCCCTGAATGCTTGATCGAGCGTCAAGCATATGTCTGTTACTGTTTCCGGCTGTTGTTGTTTTTAAATTGATGACATGCGTTTAATATTCAGGGGGTGTCTCGTGATGTGCTTTGTACCCAAACTTGTGTTTGCCATTTGATGTTTTGTCTGCGTGTCTCTTATCTATCCATCTGTACGTGTTAGACAGTTGATGGCCCGTATATATGTGTCCTGTGTTTAACACTCTATGTGTCAGTTTCCCAGTAGATCACTTGTCTGCTTGTCTCTTATCTAACCCTCTGTACGTGTTCGACAGTTGATGGCTCGTATATATGTGTCCTGTGTTTAACACTCTATGTGTCAGTTTCCCAGTAGATCACGTGTCTGCTTGTCTCTTATCTAACCCTCTGTACGTGTTAGACAGTTGATGGCCCGTATATATGTGTCTTGTGTTTAACACTACGTATGTTTCCGAGTCGATGTCCTGTCTATGTGTCTTCTATCTAACCCATTGTACGTGTTTGACAATTGATCGCTCATATATAAGTATGTGTCCTGTCTTTAACACTCTACGTATGTTTCCGAAGTCGATGTCCTGTCTATGTGTTTCCTATTTAACCCATTGTACGTGTTTGATAATTGATATTTTATACTCTTCTCAAGAAGAAAGTTGACATAGATTAATACCAGGCTCAGTACACTGAATATCTAAAAATGGCAATGTGACCAAGGCAGTAACGAAACACTGGACAGATGTGAGATTCGTTATTGCTGGTATACTAACTGAATCCTGTACAGAGACATGATAACTACCGAGCGGTAGACAACATGTCAGTATTTGTTATGGCCGCCACGGGAATCGACCAAAGCTTGGCAGCGGCGACCCATGGAAGCAATCAAATGCTGGATAACACGTTGAGGAATGTTCAGCCACTCTTGCTGAAGTGCCAAAAGCAATGCCTCAAGTGTCTTGAGGTGGAGGATTCCTCTGTCGGACGGGTCGATCCAAAACATCCCACAAATGCACAGTTGGGGGCAAATTCGGAGAATGGGCAGGCCAAGGTAATGTCTGGACGTTGTTTTGCTGCAGAAAGTCCTGGCATACACGTGCAACATGTGGTCGGGCGTTGTGGTTTTGGAAACGTTCCCATTTGGTGCAATTGTGTGGAACAAAGTGTCATTGCAGGATCTCGTCTCTATAGTGGACTCCCGTCAGTGCACCCGCAGCATGTGCATGACTCCTGCCACCATGATGGATACCTGCCCACACCATGACGCTACCGCCACCAAACCGATCAACCTGTTGCACACAATTTTGGACGTAAGGTCCATTCCGACGTCTGTAAACACGTGTACGTCCATCAGGTCGTGTGGGGAGAAAGTGGGACTCATCTGTGAACAGAACAGTCCCCCATCTTGCGTGTGACCATCTCACTCTCTGGTGGCACCACTGAAGACGTTCAGCAAGGTGACGTTGTGTCAAAACTTTACGTCGCACTGGTTTTCCAGCTAAACCTGCCTCTCGTAGCCGTTTATGGACAGTGTATGGATTTGTGTAGTCGTAGATGTTGCTATGGTGGCTCAATCGCGCAGATGTTGCAACCGGCTGTAGTGATCTTGGACCGCAGTTGTTACCCTAGGTCGACCTGACCTTGCAATGCCACGAACACTTCCCGTGTTGTTGTACCGTACCACAGTGTGGAAGTCATCTGCCTTGACAGACCAAAGTCCCTTGCAACATGCTGCTGTGTTGCTCCTGCTTCCAATCGGCCAATAGCGTTATGCGTTGAGCATCATTCAATCTTGGCATTGTTCCGTTCTTTATGTGCAATGACTGAATCACCGTTGTTGTGGCCTCTTATACAACACATAGAGAGATGTCAGCATGGATAAGTGCAGAACAACATGATGCCCGTCTTCCTTAGAATGTTGCGCGTTGGTGTTTCATTAACAACGCGAGTATAATGTTGCGTTCATGTGCAATGGGGCTGTGGCCTAATGTTTTGCACAAACAATGATCTTCACATTGGCATTGATAATGCTCAGGTTTCTCGAAAATGTTCATGTTTATCAATTTCAAGTTTCATTTTTGAAATTATATATATATGTATGTGTGTGTGTGTTTTGTTTAACATTTTATTTGCGTGTTGTTCCCCAGTTGGTGTCTGTGTATTCTCTTTATGCTTCTACGTGTTTCTGACAGTTCAGTGAAGTAGGAACCTTGAGGGAGGGGGAGTTTGCAAGAAGCACGTGTCCCCCTCCCCTAAATCAAAGGTTGGCGGCAAGTGCCCCCTCTCCCCAGAATTTAGGCAAACTTCAATCTTTCTCCGTGTCTGTCTGTCTGTCTATCTATCGATTTATCTATCTATTTTCGTCTGTTTCATTTCACATTATATGTATGTACGTGTCCCGTACGCTTGACTGAGTTATTGATCCTGTCACAAGTAAACACCGCACTGAGTCACCACCTGCGCAATATAACGTCAATATCTCCATCACGAGGACGACGGGCCGGACAAGCATTGGTAACAAGTTCGTCTCTTTCTCTGATCGGGACGTCTCATTCGTAGTAACTTCGTACCTTTCAGTGATCGGGAAGAAGACTCGTACGGTTGTGGTGTGCCGCCATGAGAGAAAACTAAAATGGCGGCCCAAGGACAATCGGAATGGATTATGTCCGATTTTAAATCGACTTTTACGGATAATAGTTCGATCGACAATTTTTTAATTTAAATTTTGTTACCGCGGTCACCTGACCTTTGTCGAATTAAAAAAAAAAATAGTTCGTCGGCCATCATCGAAGATATAGAAATAGAATATCTCATGCGATGA
This sequence comes from Diodora aspera, assembly GCA_031471655.1. NCBI lineage: Eukaryota > Metazoa > Mollusca > Gastropoda > Lepetellida > Fissurellidae > Diodora > Diodora aspera. Next base: position 2,535 of record JAUELE010262584.1, on the reverse strand, counting down.
GCTGAAAACAAAGAGTTTGCACGAGAAAAATCTTCCAGCCCCTCCTAGATGAAATGATCGCTTCCTAATCTAAGCCCCGGTATTATAAAGGCATGTACGTGTACAGTGTTTAAGTGATACAAGCAATTTAAACAGGATATGAGAAGTAATTCATGTGTGACATGTCACGAAGGGGAGCATCAGGTCACGATGACATTTATCAGTTATAATCCCAGGCTGTGCTTTCGCGATGCATTCGTCTGTTACATTTGTCGCTGTTGTCAGAGAGAGGGAGAGAGAGCTAGAGAGAGAGAGAGAGAATTAACAGTGACAGTCAGACAAAAAAAGTGAGAGACAGAGATAGGGATCAAGATGGACAAACGAGAGAGAGAGAGAGAAGAGAAAGAGAGAGAGAGAAGAGAGAGAGGATAGGGCTAGGATATGGAAGTTTAGTTATATATGCATGGAAAATGTATTTTGAGCTTTATTGTAAAAGATCACAAAAGATATAACAGTAGTTTTCTGCTTAGGTTTATATATATACTGTTCAAAAAAAGTAGGGGAACTTGGAATTTCAAGGTCAATAACAAACTAATGATAATAATAATTGGTCCCAAACTAATTGTATCTTTACAAAGAAGGAATTGAGTAAACAATTCACCTAGTATTTCATTACCTAAACCGTTTCTCTTGCTGTTATGGTCCGTGAAAGAAGGAATGGGTAAAAAACGGAAATTGACATTTCTGCGTCAATAGTGCGTAATGCCCCCGTTATTGGCCAAACACTGATTGATTCGTTGAGACATTGTGCATATGATTCTACCTGTCTGTCTCATTCTTCCCCCAATGCCTGGACAAGTTCATCTAGCGTGGCTGGTGGCCTTTTACAGTTGACGCACACGTCGGCCCAAGATGTCCCAAGACATTTTTAATGGGGGAAAGATCAAGGCTCATTGCTGGCCAGGGAATCCTATGGATATTGTGCAGTTGAAGGTGGTTATGTAATTCAGTTTGAAATTCCAAGTTCCCCAACTTTTTTTTAACAGTATACATTGTGTCTACTGACCTTTTTTCTTATACCACAAATCTGAATAAAAGGTAACACAAACCAGTGTAGAGGTGATCTGCCGTCCTGATCGAGGACATCAACTTTAGCACCCGCATCAATCAGCGCCTGGACCACGTCGGTCTGACCCATCTCACAGGCCCGGAAAAGTGGCGTGTGTTTCATCAAGTCAACGCAATCTATATCACAACCGTTTTCAAGAAGAATTCGCACTGTACCCGCGTGACCGGACAAGGCTGCCGCGTGTAGAGCTGAAAACAGATGTTTCATATTGCAGAGCTATTATCCATCATACAACAAAATGATGCTTAATATGCACACACAGAGTGAGTGATTTTGGATTTTACATGGTTTTCGGCATTCTTTCAGCCAAGGCATCATCGACATCACAATCAGTGTCAGTGGTCAACCTCCAGGCTGAAGGTGAGGTCATCAGACTGAATTTGAAGGTTGGCAGTTACAGGGTTCGTAAAACACTGAGACAACCATTTTCCAGGACTTTCCTAACTCTTCCAGGTAGACTGATTTGAAGGTACCGTAAATCCATAAATAAATGCCCACCATTGTTTTCGGAAAGCTTTTGACCAGGCGTTTATTCAAGGCAGGTATTTATTTCTTTCAAGAGGATTGTTGACTGCCCGTTTATACAAAGTAGGCATTGAAATCAAGGCAGATGTTTATTTAAGGATTTATTGTAGTAAGTTCCTATTGTAAATTTTATGAAAATTAAAAGATTTTATAAATTGGAAAATTATGATAATTTTGAAACAACAAAACTTGAATGAAACTGGAATGGTGTGTTGTTTGGTCCATCTGCAGATAACGTAACCATTGAAGATGATAGTTAAATACTTGAATAACTTTAGTTTATTATTTGAACTAAAGGCTATAAAAGGAAATTCTGAAAAACACATACCTGTCCCTCCGTTTTTATCAATCTGTCTGATATCAACATCATGTCTAATGAATACCCGTATGACATCATCAGCACCCTTCCCAGCAGCCCACATGAAGGCCGTCCTCCCTTCCACGTCCCGCTCGTCCGTCACAGACTTGCTGGATAGGAAGACGTCAACTGTGTCCTTGATAAAAGATAAATAATACAAAGTATTCCGCCTTGACAACATTATTCAGTCATCGGTATAGGTTTTACATTTTTTATCATCTTGATGATTATGTCACAAGCAAGTTATTTGATAACCTCCAAAATCATGATTAGGCACAAGATAATGAAGATAGAAAGACTAATCATTCCCTATGCTCCAGCCTATTTGAAGCTGATTGGCTGATGCAGAAGACCCACTGTTTCTGTCAGATCATCACATGCAAGGACAGAAAAACAGTTGAGTTGAAATGATGTCTTACATTGCAAGGGCAATATGCAAGGTGCACATCGAGCGAAAAGACAGCTCGTAAAAAGGGATCGATAGAAAGGAAAGTGAAAGCAAAAGATCCCCATTTTAGTCGCCTTGTACGACAAGCATTGGGTT
>JAUELE010262573.1:0-10310 GCA_031471655.1 Diodora aspera | reverse complement strand
GATCACCCTAAGCCAGCCAGAGACTCCCCAAAGCAGTCAGGAGCGGTGCCCTATCCGGGGATTCCCTTACTATGGTGATGACACCCAGTCTCACATAGTAACGGAGCATTTACCCGGCTGCTTTCATCAGCTATCTCAGGGTGGAGGCTCAACGGCTGTCATTCGCACGGCAACAGCTATTAACTCATTGGCATTCTTGCTCCTGGGAGAGACTGCAGGCCCCCAGGAGCTGCTTGAGTTTGGGAATTCCCTTGGCGTCATCCGTGGCCAGAGTATAGGGTGGCCCGAGATCCTCCGCCTTCAAACGCTTGGGGAGTATACTGGATGGGGGTGCCCCGAGGTTATTGACCTCGAGCCCATGACAGAGTTGGCAGGGTTAGGACACTGGAGGGTGGCTGCTGCCTTGGTGGGGTTGTTGCACCCCAAGCAGCAGCAACAGTTCGTGAGCCTGTTCCCAGGGGCTAGTACCACCCAAGTGTCATCGGCCAGTTTAAAGACGCCTCCTCGTGCGGCCTCCGGGAAGCGTGTGGCAACACATAGTTCCACGAGTCAGAGCCCCAGGAGAGTAGTCTATGACTGCCATTTCCATGTCGATCGGACCCTGGCCAAGATGGGAGTCCTTGGGAAGGATAGCACCATCCAGGACCTATTACGGAGGGCTTCTGATCATGATCCAGAAGTTGAGCTCGGCGGTGGGGTAATGGTCTATTGTGACCCAGACACATACCCCGCCGAGACTCCAGTCTCTAATAAGTGGAAGTTTGCCATAGGCATTCATCCTAAGAGAGCTGGAATCACTGGGAGTAAAGAGGTTCAGCGATGTCTGAGTATGTGTCGCTCCGCAGGAGTGGTAGCCTTGGGAGAAATTGGCCTGGATTTCTCGGCTCCTCCTGAGTCGACGTCGGCGCAGGAGAATCTCCTCCACCAGCTTCTGGATAAAGCCCCCAAACACCTACCCGTTGTCCTACATGTCCGTGGTAGTCCGCGAAGAGACCCCTACAACAGTGAGGCAAACAGACAGGCCCTGGAAATTGTTCGGCAGCATTGCCATGCTGATCGAGCTATCCAGCTGCACTGTTTCAACAGCACACTGGATGTAGTGGAAAACTGGCTACGCTTGTTCCCGAACACCTACTTCAGTTTCAACGCCATGGTTCCTCGCTTTGCGCCAGTACAGCTCCAGGCGCTCCAACAGGTCCCACCATCCAGGTTGGTACTTGAGACCGATTCTCCGTACCTTAGTGTAAAGAGTCGGAGAGCCCTCAACACTCCTAGGGAGATCGGTCAAGTTGCACGGGTGGTGGCTGAAGCCAAAAACATGCCCCTGGGAGATCTCGTTCAGGTGACTTCGCTCAACGCGAGACACCTGTTTGGGCTTTGCTGAGGTTGACCAGCGGTGAGACATGACTGAAAGTACGGAATCTGAACGGGTAACACCCCTCTATAAAACTGGGGAGAGTGTAGTGGTTAGTCCTCGCTGATTCCGGAAATTACCGATTAAGACTGAACCCCTTCACTGGAAGTGAGAACCCCGTATGGTGCGCTCTCCTTCTCTTTGAACACTGACAGCAGACGCTAAGCTAACATCGCGGGTCGAGGATTTCCCCCCCTGGAAAGCCAGTTTGCCGTCCAGTGCTGTCTAAAAGAGATCCCTAAATGTGAGTATTGCATTGCATTCGCGTATTTCACATTAGTGGGTTGCCCAAATAGATGGGGCTGTTAGGATTTGACGTCATACAACCCATTCCCATGCTCTCGGCACGTACTTACCCACAATGCTTTGCATTTCTTTATTTTGTTTTCGATTTTGTTCGGTTAATACAAAAGCGAGCATATTCTTGTTGAAATTTGTGGTTAGTTGCACTAAACCACAATTGTTTTGAAGGAATTCAATTATTCAGATCAAAATTGCTAAAAAAAATAATTCCGTTTCTTTGGGACTTTGTTGTACAAGCCATCTATTGCAACACTCAGCACATGACATTCAGTATGGCTGTCAGTTAGCCTATATGGTAAACTGAAAGTGTAAAAAAATTACATATGGTTGATTACGCACACTGCTCAAGCGGTTGATTATTACAATGTTCTCGATGTTACATGCCGCAGTAATTCACAAATGTAAACTGAAAAAAAAATACCATTCAGAAAAGTTCTCAAAACCCTAATAGGCTATAATTAATTGGTGTAACCATTGAAGTAAAACACACTTGCTTGTGCTGTGGTCATTAGAGTAATGTCATCAAATTTCGACCAGTTGTAATATTTCGACTTCATGCACCCAGCGTGGAAATAAATGATACTATAATTTCACTACTGCTCGACTCAAGTGGACACCCCAGGTTGGGTATGGTACTCATGTTCAGACAACCCCGGGAGGTTCCCAGGGGTGTCGCTCTGACACCAGAAAGAATAGAACCCCAGTATCCTCATGCTTGACATAAGAGCCCTCTAAAATGAGGATCTGTTGCTTTCTCTTTCTCACAATCAATCCTGTGTTGTCCCTTTTCCTGATGTGCCTCTTGCACATCACATTGCGCTATGGCTGAAATATTGCCCCCTGCAATGTAAAAATCAATTTCACTCACTCTTCAACATTCTTCTTGAGTAAAGAAACAGGTGGAAATATTCCAACACAAAAATGATTACATAAGAAATGTGGCATCATTTGGGTTTGTGTCACCTAGCGTGGTAATTCATGATATCAACCCCCACCCAACCTCACCCCACCTTGCCCCACCCAACCCCACCCTCAAACCTCAAACTTCCTCCCATACCAGACTCTAAAAAAACCTAAATAATGTTCTTTTGTAAGGTGTCAGCCGGTGCAGTTATCTCCTCCTACCCCCCCATTAATGATGTCACTGGTGTGGAATAGCATCATGGTATCTGCCAGCCTTGAAGTATGTGTTTGAATCCCTGCTGTCAGCTTATGAACATCCTATGTTTGTTCAACCAAAACATGTGATTTTATCAAGGTGATGTCACTGCATAAAATCTTAAAACAATATTAAAATCAAGAATAATATTTATATAATTATTGTATCATCTAAGCTATAAAGTACCAAAACGTCAAAAAAAAAGTTTGATAAACTCGTACAGATTTTCACAGTAATGAAAATCGACCTCCCTTTTCGGACATTTCGCAATTTGTTTCATTGTCAAACGATTCTTAATTAAATATAATTAACGAAGCTAGCGTTGCAGTGAATTAACACAACTGAACATCAACCACAGATGACAATGACACTTTCCATGTAGAATAGGAATGTATAACAATGAAAGTATATGAACTGCACGAGGTTTTGTATATTACCTATATAATATTACAAAATGACGAAGGGTCACTAGAGGTAGACCGATCATTATCTTAACTGATGAGAGCAAACTAGATGGACGCAGTCGAAGGGAACACTGTGTCCGTTGCAATTGTTAAAACATAATAACTCGTTAATGAACATATCATATAACAAGTATATCGAAACCGCAGAAAAGTGATATCGAGCCATTTGTGCTTCAATTGAAATATCGCCCAGGGGAGAATGTTTAATTAATATTTTAACATATATACATTATTTTTTTAGAGTCTCTTGTAACTAGCTTTGTCATGTATTAATTCTGGAGGTATTTGAACGGCATATATGTAGCTTATTAATTTGTATACAGCAGGTTTCGGAGATGTGTTTCATAAATTACGTGATATTCATAAAGGAGAGGATTCTGGGATCAGAACTTGCTCACGTGACGATGGAATTGAGCAGGATTAGAATGACATGGTTAAAACAAAAGTTTTGAATACGAAAGTCCCAGGAATTGAAGAAGTGACTACAAGAGTTCCGTGGCGTTATCTCTGTGTCTACGGAATTGCCAGGAATAAGTTGGTGACTGGGCCACTGTGCCAGCAGCGCAATCGGGTGAGTAACGCAGAGTATGACGTGACACTCACACAAGTGTTGGCTTCACAGAAGAACAAATCTATCTTATGACCTTTGAGTTTATGTCTGGATTTAAACACTCTTACTGTTGGTTAGTTTAGATGCTGTCACATTTTAACCATTTTTTAGTAAAGAAAAGTCTAAATTTGAATTTTTTTACGGCGATCAAGTTGTTAAATTTGAGAGCAAGGCTCAAACCTGAAACAGTAGCTAGTTTTAAAATATTAATCGCGAATAAAACAAATAATGGTGAACCTGATAGTTTTAAAATGTTGGTACTCAAATTTAAGCTTTTAAATTAGTCGTTTGACAGTTATTCAGGAGAGATCAGTCCTGTGCCTGAAAAGTTTCATCTTAATTAATTAACATCTTAATTAATTAATGTATATTAATTAGTACATCCAAAAGGATTGAGCTTTATGCGACATGGAAATTGACTTTCTGGTTTCCTCTCTCAGTTAAGTGTTAAAATAGGATATTTGTGAGATTAATTAATGTTTAACATGCCCTCGAGATATACAGATTTGGGGCTGGATACTAGAGATATAACTTAATTATGTTGACCCTCTGTCTCCCTCCTAGACTTTCATCAAGTCTCTGTAACTGTTGATGTTATAATGCCCTGTTTTCTACTGATATCCCTTTAATTACTAATTTAGCTTTCCAGCCCTTGCAGCATGGATCGAGAGGGTGACACAATACGGATATATAGATATTGATTTACATTTAATAAAGCGAGACTAATTCAAGTCTACCCCTCACTCCCCCCATTCCCAAACTGTTAAGCTTCAGACAATGGAGTTGATAATTAAGCTGAAGGTTTCGTTGTTGCAAGGCATTAGTTCAGTTTGTTTGCTCTTCACGCTTGGCATGATATAGAATTCTGAGGAAGGTTTATGCAGCGTTAAGACTGTTGTTTAAATTTCATTACCTGGCCCAGAGTAAACACGCGAAGAAACTTATGTAACCATACGGTGGCATTGTTCTTGAAGGGTGCGAAGGAATTCCCTGTACTTTTCTGCCTAATGTGGATATTTGCAGTTAATTATTCCAAACCGAGAACTGTGTCCGTTCGTTGGTGAGGTGAGACTTGGTATGGTTGTGTAATTGTTTGAAAAAATTAATTGGGGACAAATTCTTGGTAGGGTCAGACATGGAGGGATGAAGGAGCCCATGCAGGCATGTGTTGGGCAAATGAGACATTTCATATGACAAGCGGACCCCCAGAACCATAATCAACTGGGGCCTGTGAAATTACACCAGCGTTCTTGGTCAAACAAATCATTAACACATGGAAGGGAGTCGTTGAAGCTCGTCCCTCTCACTGAGACTGGTCAGATCGGAAGAGAAGTGAAAATGGGAGGTCAAAAAGTCATATCCCTTCTTAACAAAGCTTCTTGTTCTTCTGTGCTGCGCAACTCAGGGCTCCTCCGTGGCCTGAAGCACCTGTAGAGGATACTCTCTGAAAATTGTAATTAGTGATTTGCATGTGATACGCTTGACTGGCGTGGCTAGCTGGCAGTCCGATGAAGAGGCCAGTAGCAGACGTGAGACAGGGCTAGAGAAGTCAGAGGGCTTGGATGAGGGCAGGTTGTTTCGTATCCCATCGCTTGTATGTAAGTAGCCCTCACGCCTCGACTTGGCTGCTTCTCTAACTTCATTACGCCCTCATCGCAACTCATTTTCTTTGATTTATCCCCGGATCAGGAGTGTTGTATGGAGGTCTCTCCTCAGCTCTGTCACGTCTTCAGCTGACCGAGGTAAGTAAATGTGCTGATTTGTGTTCTGCTCCGTTACATCTTGTTCTGGCCGCCAGTACAACAGGAGTACAACCGGAGTACAACCCTCTCACGCCTCTTGCCCATTCAGATGTAGGAAGTTTACTTTTGTGCTATCACGTCTGCTCTTTATGAAAGAAGCAGACGGCTTTTTGCGGCCATTATTTACTATAACTGCCAAAGTCGATTCTGCAACTTCTCTCTTGGACCAATCTGGAGGAGAGCCTGTTTCTGTTGCCTGCTGCTTCCGATTTGGATGTTTGGGTTTCAGTAGCGCTATTATATAACCCCCCTAATCTGATTTTACATGCCTTCAAGGCATTTTACTTGAGGGTGAAACTTGAGAAAGTTCATCAACCGTCAGAAGAACAAGCGGTCTGACAGGTACATACACACATTAGACAGACCCAAGCCAATACTCCGGCTTCTGGCTATTCTATTCCTCTCCCTGCCAGCCGTTACAACCTACTCACATAATCCCTGGTAAAAACACAACTTTTCTTATCGGTCTTTGAAACATAGGGAGGGGGCGCTTTCGGGGTTCATCTAACCTCGACAAACACTTGTGCAATTTTTTGTAAATTTAATCCCAACCTATTTCAGATGTTTCCATTTTTCCAATTTTTACTTATTTCAATAATCATTTTGAATGAAACTAATGAAATTTTAACAAAATATATAACTTTCTTATATTACATTTTGATCAGTTCCCGAAATTGGAAAATCCTTTGAAGTTGTAATTTTGAAGAACTGAGTATCAATTATTTATCTTGAAACTAAAGTGTATATTACTGTTTAATTTTTATAAATGATCATTTGGTTATTTTTTTATGCTTTCAAATATTGTCTTGTTTCATTAAATATTTTCTTCTGTGATGCAGTTAGTATTAAGATCAGTGACTTTTCCTTTATCCATGAGTTCAACAAGTCTTCAAATTGAAATTCGCAGAAATGGCGCTCGTTAAGGTTAAGACAAATTACGAAATAATTACCGCTACTTTTCTGAATTCAAATCAGTATTACGATCTTTCAGTTGAAAATAAAATGTCGATGAAAGCAAGCTTTCTCTATCAAAAATGAAATTTATTTGATTTTAAAGATTTCTGATTTTTTTTGTTTTTTTATCGAGTGTACTGTTTAACAGCAGAAGCGGTATATGTAGGAAACAGTGTATGTCGAGTAAAACGCCGTTTGTGGATGAGTATGTTCGCTATGATTGCTCATTATCACTAATTACTGTGTAGATGTGATGCTAATCTTCTGTCTTGGGGCAGATAGGCAAAACAGAAGCCAGTTTATTGTATTGTGGAGGATTTTGTACTAATTAACTCTGGTCTAATTAATGTAATTACGGCATTAGCAGTTCGTTATATAGATAAAATCCCTTCATTAGGATGGTATAATTAAATTTATTGATCGTGTTCGTGGGAGTAATTTTTAGATTAGTTAATTAGTCCGTACTGTTATTGTTTCAAAAATATAATTAGAATTTGGTATCCGTGTGTTCATTCATTTATAAAAATTGCTATTTTTAATCTATTTTGTCTTTGTTGAAAAATTGTTTTTGTCATGAGGGATATTTCTATAAATAGACATTTTATTAAATGTTTTTGTTTGGTAAATTAAATGTACCCTTCCTTAAAGAAGCCTTTGCAAGGACAGGTAAATTTAATGTAACCTTAAAGAGGCCTTTGCAAGGACAGGCAGTCTACCGCCACACTGCTTCAACACTGTCCTAGGAGAGTAACCCATATTGCACGAGAGTCAACACAGAGGCAGACCTGATGAGCCGACCATTCACACCAGGTCACTGCGCCGATATCAGTCGTATTACCCCCGCTGCCATTTATAGCCCAGAACCAGATCACAACATGCCAGGGCGCTAAATGTGGCCCCAGGGCTTGGCTATCTCGCTGGTAGTAGGGTCTAAAACACCAGAGCTTCTAACTGGATAAAGAGAAAGGCTTCTCGCTGAATGAGGACTCGAGTCTTGCACACAGACAAGTGTAGAGTTTTAAAAAAAACATAAGTGTAAACACACTCCCGACTAAAATGTTATTGTAGGTGGTCCCCGGCCGGCTGAGCGGGAGGAGAGAGGGAGGAACTAGCGAACTGGGGGATAAGGGGGGACTGCTGGCTCGAGAGGGGGATTGTCAGTCTGCGAGAGGATTGTGATGTGGAGAAATGCAAGGGAAAAAGAATGCTGTTATCACAATAGGTGTCTGAGCACAGAGAGGGGCCCTCGTAAGCGATACCCTCGCCCGGTTATGAATGACTACCACAGGGCTTCAGAAACTCTCCCAGAAAATTAAAACGGGTGATTCTGATAGAGGGTTGTTTGGCGTGATTGCAAGTCGACCTCTGACCTCTTAGCTTGTCCCAGCTGTTTGATGTTCTCGTAGATAAACACACAGACAGAGTGTTATAGCAACAGCATTGCAGAACTGTACAATTCTTTTAAGAAATGCAGCAGATGTGTTATCCACTTTCAGATAGAGGTACTGGAAATAATACTTTCTTTACAACACATTTTGGATATAATTTTTTTTAATATTTGATTTTTAAAGATTTAAGTAAATTTAACATATAATTTATTAGATTAGATAAGTTATGTTTAAAGCTTACTTTAAGCTGATTTTATCGTGAAGTCTATCCAGTTTAAATCTTGGTTAAATTTTATTTATATTAGTAGTAGCTGCACATGTGGAATATAGTCTGGGATAGGAGTACATTGTTTTAATCTATGCCCACATAGTCAGTGATGCAGAAAGTTTGTGCATGGCTGTAACGGAGTAGAAATGACACATAAAACAAATTTATCCTCATTTCAAGCCTTGTAATTAGATCAGGCGGCAAAGAGCCGAAATAGAAGGCTGTAAAAATGTTTTAGTGTGAGTGTGATGTTGTTTGGAGAAGTCGGCCTCTAGTCAGATTCCTTTATAATGGGATCTTCTTATCTTGAGAAGCATTCTTCCTTTTCGCCAGAACTTTATGAGGGACAAAAATTTCAGGCCTCAATATGGAGAAAACAGCTAGTGATTGGGTTGTATGTTTCAAATATCCATTTGTTCCTTAGCTTGAAGGTAATTCAGGGCGTAACTGATCTTGTAATGATGTGTCCATGAAGTGAAGCAGAGGTTTCATATTTTATATTTTATTTTCATTTTTTATCTTTTTTAAATCTTAATTTTTAAATCTAAAAAAAAAAAAAAAATTTGTTGCGTCTTCGTACCTGCGTAAAGTAGTTACACGACTGAATATGTGCAAAATTTCCATCAAAATTTGAAAACAATCTAGTTAATAACAAAATAGCTCGCTGTTTGAAAATATATATTTCTTTTTGATTATAATAAGTTGTCTTGACTATATCATTTGTGGATTCACAGATTAAGATCATGTGAATGCTTGAGTGAATTGTATAACTATGATGACATGTTTTACATTCATTTTACAACCTCTCGTTTTGATCAGTGAAGGGAACTCAACTAATGTAGGATCCTTTTGTTGAGTTGAGGTTGAAATGCGCCCCAAATCTCGGCTTCATTTAACCTTGATGAAACTTCCTTGATGAAGGATACAGTTGAAGGAAAGTAGTTTCACGATGCAGAAAGTGGAATGAATTGGCATTTTCATGAAGCTATTTTTTTAATACTTTTAATTAAATTATGAGGAAGATTATTAACAAATTCTGAACCTGTTGATGTTAATTTTTTGGATACAGTTGCGGATCCAATGATGTGAAAAGGAGGGGGTTTGCCTACATGTGAAGCCTTCGTTGGCGAGCATTTACAGGACTTTTTCAGTGGAGAAAAATTAAACTTTTAAAAAATTGGGGTCCTGACCCCCCCCCCCCGATGCATGCTTGAGTTATCTCCACCTAATCAGTATTTAGAAAGTTATCATTTAAACTTGTATGTTCTTTCACTTACTCTCTAATTCACTTTGCTCTCACCTTACAGGTAATTAGTTGTTAGAGACTAGTACTAAATCTGTTTACATTGAGGGACTTGTTTCAATAAATGAATAATTTCAAGATAAACTTAATTTCATTCATTTCCAACATTACACTGCTAAAAGTAATCGAATACTCAAAATAATCTAAAAGCATTCAAGTGAATTAATTCACAACAATATGTTACTAAAAAATAATTAAATTCAATAATTAAAACGTCAAAGATTCAAGTATTCGTTAATGTGACAAATTAAGTATAACTCCAAACTAAAACATTTGAAACAAATCCTGACTAAACGCAATATGTACAGCTCAATATTCGCTCCTCCACTTAAAAAGAGTTCGCACTATTTTCTGCCGACACACCTGTTGCGGCCAAGTGTGACAGTTTCTGTTAATGCTTCCTTATCAATACGGAAGAACGAAATTGATTTGCATTCGTTCGGCTTGTGCATAATTTCAAAAACAATGCAACGTGTAACAGATCCGACGTATTGATGGAAAATATTGAGAAGGCTCCAAACACTGCATGCATCACGACTACAGCAGTTGCTGAATGCAGCTTAAATTCCTTTATGATTCTTGATTTGTAAGGCAGAAATTGATTAGTGAAAGTAACAAGAAAGGGAATTAATGAGCATGGCACAT